>JAQPZY010001043.1:917500-1093475 GCA_029931535.1 Margaritifera margaritifera
AAGTTAATGAATGTTCCAAATGAATCTTCGTAATGAACGAATGTTCTGAAAGATTGATGGTTCCGAATGAATGAGTCTGTAATGTTCCGATGTACCAACGATAATGTCAGATTATCTTTAAGAATATTCAGAGGCATCCAAGAAAGTCCTAAATATAACTCCATGTAGCTCTGATGAATGGTCCAATAAATAATTGCTTTCGAATTATCTATACAGCATGGCATTACAGCAGCATGGCTATTATTTCAAACAATCTGATGATTCCAAAAGCTGATCATACAAAAACATTTCTTTTCAACTCAAGATCTAAAATGGAATGGAAATAATTCGTATATTCAAGTATTTTATACAACTTGCAAATGGCACATTTCACAACAGGAAACGTGTCATATTACGACCCGGAGTGCAATACTAAATGCGTCTATTTCATGGAAATTTACTGAAAGTTTGATCAATAGATCTGACCTTGAACACAGATCAGTAAACATGTTGTTATTTGATTAATAGTACAACTTAAATATGGCTCACTATTTGACACAATTTTAAAGTACAGTCATAGGCCAAAAGTTTAGGCACATTATAGATTCCATATACATTATTCCGTAACAATATATATATATATATATATATATATATATATATATATATAGTCAAAAGCGTGCTAGAACAGTCACATATGACATATACAGCAAAACTGTGATAATATAATTTGCATAAGGGACTAATGGACATACAATTGTTTCATGGGTACCAGAAATTGATACCTATAATCGCGCAATGTAATCTACAGATTTGATTTCTCAAGAAATCTTGGGAAATTTCCAGACTATAGCTGGTTCTATAGAGCAATTAAGTTTTCTAAAGCGTTAAACAAATCTAAATTCAAGTTTAATAATTCCCTGATACAATGGTTTTGTTCCTGATAAAGCTTTTCATTAATGGTTACACGCCACAATCTCTAGTTGGGAATACAACCGGTGGCAATAAAGTTTATATGAAAAAAGCAAGGTTTATCCTATTCAAAATACTCAATATATCTACTGTAAAACTATTTCCTACATAAGATTTATTCACAAGATAATTGTATAGGCGTCCAATAAAGGTACGTTTAGTTAAACAGCTTTCTGAAAGTGACAGCAGTATGTGAAGGAACAACTATATGCGTATATCAACAATAATCCTGTTCATACCTAACGTGCACTCACACATATCTGGTACGTATTGGAAATCATTGAATCTTTGTAGCTGTCGGGTGCCGAAATTTATTTACTTTATCCTTTTCGGTTCTGTTCAACTCACTCCTAAGTTAAAAACCATAAGAGACACCAGATAGCACTGCCGTCTTGATCGATGCTAACAGGTTTAATCATTGACGATTCACCCCAAACCTGTCATGCTGAAAAACGACTCATTTCCTTTCCACACGCAAAGAAAGACAGATATAGTGATATGAGCATGTTGTTGTGTAATGTTCTGTAAGATGTTGTTTTCACCTACTACTTAAATACAATAAGTGAAGATCATTAGCACAAAAATTATATTGCCCCTTCAAGGGTATTCAGTCCAGAAATAGACGCTGTGTCCTTAAAAGGAAATGATTTTGTATATTAAATGATTGCTTTGTTAAACTTTTTTTTGCTCTGAAAAATAAAACCTACAGTCCAGTAGCGCAAACTATCAGGCTCACAATATTGTGATTTTGATGTAATTTATCTCTATCTTGATCCAATGCGCATGCACTAGTCTCAGAATGAATCAAATACACAAATGAGGTCAGGATCATATATTTAAATTAGTTATAATTTCTTGTATTATTGCTCATGTCCTTTAAAAAGAGGATTTTTAGTATATCAAGCCATTTGGGTCAGACAATGAGAATATGTGTACTTTTAGCATACCCAAGATCAAGAACACCAAAGTATTTATCTGATTTGATTGGCATAGCTTATAGCAAGGCTACGTGGTTACAGTAGCCTAACATATATACACACATAAACAAACAACACACACACACGCACGCACACACACACACACACACACACACACATATATATATATATATATATATATATATATATATATATATATATATATACACACAAGGTTAACTCAATAAATACAAAAAAGGAAATGCATCTTGATTCTTAAATAATTTTTTCGATAACAATTAAAACAAATATAATTTCGTATGTAATTTCAGCCTGAATTTCTTTGTTCGTCTAATGTCATCTGATTAGAAAAATCATCCGAAAGAGGCATTTACCCATTCTATTTGTTTACCTGGAGTGAGACAAAAATAGACAAAAATGAATACAAATATAGATTTAGTATATTTATTGGACAAATTATAAATCATTGATTGAGACAGGTAACTGTGAAATTGTTAATATCTTCAATTTTTCTGTCTTTATTTAAAAAATGAATCCTGCAATTTTTCTGTCTTTATTTCAACAATGAATGCTACAAATTTATTTTCATTCATGGATACCAATCTTTGTAGATTGTGTGGTCTCTTTGAACCACAGACTGACATATCTAAATGTCAAGTAATGTGACTCTACGAGCAATAGTGTGTCTGAGAAAATGACTTAAACGCAAGCCCTAACCTAGAGAAATTGAACTGAACGCAATGTAAACGTAGAACACTGAACCATGAAACATAAGTCACAGCGGCATAATTTCCACTGATGATTATCGTACTCTTCCTGACGCATTTAAGTACCAAGTTATGTCACTTAGCAGGCAGTAGTGCTTTTAAAATGAGCTACGGTTAAGACAAGGTAACGCAAAAGCAATTATCTTCCCTAATTCACAAACACGGTATTGTAACACGCACAGGGGTTCCTCTACCGAGCGAATCAAACACCTGCGTGAGGTTGGGCTGGAAGTCCCTTGTTTTCCCCTATTTCCAAGGACTTCCCGACAACATTCGTTGTCAACTTGAAGTTCCCGTAACGATGATTCCAAGCTGACCTCGATTTGGTAATGACTCACTAAGGTGGTCATAAAGGTCTATTCTATTTGGCCCTTCGCGAGATTATATTTCAGTGTTTACGAGGGTTGATTAAAGCCACTCTGACGCAGATATTCGTCGACGAGTGCAACAAAATCGCCATCGATGTTGTCATTTCCTACCAGCTGATCCAACACAGCAACATCGTCATCGTGCGTCTGTTCAGAATCATTATATAGAATGATAAATCTTAAACACCGACGCCAAAGATCGTTAAATACTAGTCCGGATAGTCCTTCGAACTGAATTTCATTTCCGGCGACTAATGATATTCATGCTGCATATGTGAAAGATACCTGAACATTGCTGTATATGATGGGACGCATTATATATGTACTAATACGCAGTAGATCATTTACCAATATTGTCATTGTACCCAACCCACCTCTAAATCCGGCTAAGATGAATAAATATGATCCAGACTCGTGCACCTTTAAGATATGAGGTTTAGGTCTATCAAAGCCATCCACGGCAAAAAAAAAAAAAAAATAAGCTGGCCATTTGTTATGCCGGCGAGTCATACTACCGTCGTAGCAATGTCGACGTTGTACAAACATGCTTCGATTTCATTTCCGTTAATGAGATATCGTACGCTATTAAACAACGCAATGATGCCGTTGTTGACAAATCCAACCCGGGTATTGTCGTCGTAAGGGTTACTCATATTGTCACGTATGTTTCTCACGATTTACAAGAAGGCCTCACACGCGAGACAAAATTTAGACGTGTCATGCATTTGTAATTCTATTCATTCACGTTCATTAGAAACCTAGCTCGGTACAAATAATACTGATAATCTCTGACGCTTTGATCTCGCAACACAGGCCCGTCTATATTTAACGCGGGATCAGATACATCTTTTAATCGAACCATTGTTTATATATTATTGGTTTTGTCTAATACCTTTTGTGAGAAGGCTTTGCCGTCCTGGGCCGCTTCGGGAAGCTCCACTTCCAAATACCAGATTTGCAATCATCTAATCGGTATTGGCTTGTGCCAGATGCCGTTGAGCAGCTTCATTGATAATTTTGCTAACCGGGGCTGGCATTGTTGCTGTCGATGGTAGCTTAACTGCTTCCCGCGATATCAGAGTCGCTAATCGTCGTAGTCGATCTCTAATAAATTGAACTTCCCGCAATTCCGGATTTTTCAACCGATCCACAGCTTCACTTTTGATGCTATCAATGACTCGCATTGAGCTTGTTTAGCGATCGGTGCAGCGCGCGAGGCAAGAGCAGCGAGAACTTTTAGAGCTCCTGCGAACAATCCCCGGAAGACATCGCCAAGGCCATTTCTCTAATATGTCGCGTAAACGGGTTTTCTCGCGTTGATAACACAAATGGGTGTTACGCGTGAGACCATCATTGTATTAAATATCAGGTTGATCTCTAATGCACAGTTGTATCGTCAGAGTCTCCCTGCGGAGGTCGGACTGGTGCCCCTCTTTGTCCACGAGGGAAAAGCGAAGGTTTGTCAATCGGGGATTGTTGCATGGAAGATACACGGGATTCGTCGGAGTAATCCAGAGCAGATCACCCGGGGGCGCATTTGGGGAGAACCCGAACAATATGTAACCCTACGATGCTTGCGTCGTTGAAGATTCGCTTCCCACGGCTAAGCCTGATGAACCTGAACGGTAACTGCCACTGATGGCATCACAGATTAGATTAACCTGAATCGTCGAGGTACTCATGACCATGTATGGTGCGATATTATACCCGGACCCTCGGGGTCCTGCACGTAAAATTCGTTCGAGTTCGAGACTCTCATTAATATCTTCGGGCCAACCAAGAACCGTTCTCAGCGACGACTGAGCGATATTAACCGCGTATTGCTTAGATTTAATCGAGATAGCAGAGCTGAGTGTGGTGTCGTGTACGCATATGAAAATGTTACAGTCATTCTCGGTCATCAACGAAATTCTCCGGCAGATCTCATCATTGATCAAGTCAATCTCGCATGAGCCCGTTGAAGTCCAACAACATTCCAGGTTGCGCCACCATCTGACGAGAACACGAGCGAGTTATTTGCGTCGAGGCCTCCAAACGGTGTCGATCGAATATTAGGCCAACCGCAATAAGCGGCCTTCCTAAGCAGTAATCATCGTTGCAAAAACCACGTGTGATTTACAATATGTTCAGTTGCAAAGTTCACGTTTTCTAAGGCATACGCCTTTGCATCTTTTGTGTGCCACTGCCATATAACTTCCTATATACATCCGGATTGTATTGTTTAAAAGAAATACTCATCTATGTCCTCAATCGATGGTGTAAGTAAAAAAAAATTTCATCAGGCTGCAGAAACTGCGGATTACTGTCAAATAGATTTTTCTGCTCAAAGAGAATTTTCTTTAAAGCGGCATTTGGCCAAATCACTGCACGCTGGCAAGTATAAAGTATTACACCAAGTTGTAAATGACCGTCCATTGTACATTGATATCCAATTTTTTTAAACGTCTTGCACAGCTTGTATATTGACTCTATAGTTTCTGTATCTTTGCATGTGAATTTCTTTGAATAGAACTCCTTACATTGTATCTGACGCTCATTCTCCACAGTGTTTAGAAATTTCTCATCCCTACGTGTAAGCTCCAATGGTGGTTTATATTATATTTCAAAGGGATTTCTCTAATTGATTTGGCGGTTATTGCCGAAGATGTTAACTGTGTATCTTCACTGTTTTCGCTGGACGTTTCAATATCTTATCTGTCTTTGCTGAACGTTTCGCTGTCTTTATTCACCGTAACGTAAGAAACTTGAAGTTGTCTTGCACAATATCATAAATGACTTTTCTAGCGTTTTATTATATTCTTCGCTGAGATTTCTTCGTGATCGCTCCAACACGAGCCTTAATCCGGTTAATTTATCAAGGTGCCCCGGATACATATTTGAAAAATTATATAGCATATTTTGGGCTTCTTTGATGAACCGATATTACGCATTTAAGCTAAATAGCGATTTCATCTTTTCTGTCACGTTACAAACGCACCATTGGTCGGGCAATGTAATTCCCGTATTAACTAAAGACGTGAATTCTTTCACAAATACTATACGTGTTAAACGGCGGAACCTCTAATGGCATTATATATAATATTTCACTGCAAACCTCTAATAGTGAATCACTTATGTGTTGTCGGCATATATCGATCTGTTTGCATATGCAGCTCTCTGTCTGTTAAAGCTCCCATTGCTGCAGCCACAATATTGAATTGCGGTAGAATATCTACAGGCAAAATGCTGGCGCACCCTGAGGAAGCTTCGCTTGGTGGCAGTCACGCGTGCGGGTTGAAAACAATGAAAGGTTATCACGGGCAAGAAACCCGTTCAAGGGCGCGGCGGTCTCTGTGGGCCCACGTGGGCTTTGAAGTTTGGGAACCTTCGAGTGCGCGGGTTACAATCGCGGATGCACACGATTGAAAAAAATGTCTGATGACAATATTATCCTAAATAAAAATTATCGGAGGATGCAGTGACTGGACCCGTTTTACGTTACATGGCACAATGGAAAAAGTTTAATTTGTGTCATTGTATAAACATTCGCCCTCCGAAACACCTTCCTTAATAATTTGTGGAAGCTGCGCATATAACTATTTATTAAAAACTGGCGGTGCAACGATGTGAATGAAGACCTTTCGTGTGCGTGTATATATATATATAAAGATAAATGCAACAAACTGACAACGAACAGTGCAAAACTAGTTTTTAACTAGCTTAAGTGCTTTTGACTTTCACTGAGTCTTTGTCAAATGCAAACAGAAAAACAGAGACATGACAAACGAGAAACACAAAAAGCGTTGAAATTACAAAAGTTTACATGACTATTTCTAATGGAATTAAAAACTTGAAAATGTTTGATGTTTCGCCTAGTTGGCTTCAACTTGACTGATGATGTTGTAAACTAGTTGGTATTGACAGAGGGACGCTATAGCGCCATCTTTTTCCCTGTAAAGTGGTGTAACTGCAAATTATATCCCGGATATTTCATTGTTTCTGTAATGCGAGTAATGACCATAGCAATAATAACACCAGGAAGAACGAGCTAAAACAGTAGTAATTATAGTTGAGTGAGTGAGTAATGAGCAAAATGAATGATATATTTAATAAAAGAAAGTGGTGGCTGTAAACATAAAATAATTCTTTTTTGCGTGTGTTTGTCCTTTTTCTAGTCTTCTTGGTTTAGACCACTTGGTTTCAGTGTTCTAAGGCGGCGTATCCAGTAACATTACCTTCCTTTCCTGGTTTTGGAACTCCAATTGGAGTTGTGAGCAATTGCAGTCAGTGGTATATCAATGAAAGTGTGGGCAGGGGAAGAGAAGTGTTCTGTAACTGGACTTTTGTTTAGCTTCTTTTTAGTCCAATCAGATCTGTGAAGATTGATCCTTTTGTGTAGCTTTTCAGTTTCTCCGACATACTGAAGGCCGCAGATCTTACAGGTGATGAGGTAAATTACATTCTCTGTCTTGAACATTTCGTTTCGATCATGTATGTGCTAGAGAATGTGTTGGTCCCTTCATATGTTGACAGGTTTTGCACCCTTTATCAGGACAGGGACCAGATTTGCCAGGATGGTCTTGACTTGTAAATGGCGTTACCTTCGCTCTGACTAGGTTGTCTTTGAGGTTTTTCGGTCTGCGGTAGGCTACTACTGGTTTGTTCGGGAGGATTAACTTTAATGTGTCACAAGAGTCCACTACGGGACAGTATTTCTGGATGATTTTTCCTACTCTGGCCTTGTCTGGATGGTTGGCGAAAATAAATGGTATCCGATCAACCTTTTTGTTTTCTATCTATTTTAGTATGTCATTGCGGTTTGTTTGTTTAGCCCTTTGTGCTGCCTCCGTTATTAGGTCTTTTGTCGTAGCCTCTATTCATCAAATGTTCAGAGAACTCTTCAGATCTTTTTTTTGGAATGTTTCATCGTCGGAGCAAATTCTGCGTATCCTCAGTGCCTGGCTATTAGGGATGTTCCAAATGCAGTGGTTTGGGTGACATCTGGATGGGAAAGGATACTGGAGTTTATGAGTTGGTTTTGAGTAGATGTCTGTATGAAATTTGTTTTCTACCAGTGTGGTTGCTGTGTCCAGAAAAACGAGATTTGAGTTGAAGACTTCTACTGTAAATTTTATTTAAATTTGATAGAATTTTATTTGTCTTGCCTCTGTTGTATGTTTGCTTTTGCCAAAGTCTGAATGAGAGTCGAAAGCTCTTAGGCTTGTTATATATATATATATATATATATATATATATATATATATATATATATATATATATATAGAGAGAGAGAGAGAGAGAGAGAGAGAGAGAGAATGAAAATGTGCATAGGCTATATATATATATTGTATGCACTAAATGGGCGTTAACACATGTCCTGTTATTTACACACAAGGATTCCAATAAAAGGATTATGTTAATCTGAAAAAGCCACAGGCTTTTCATTTAAACTTTACTTTTTAAGACATAGTGTACTTCCTTATTATTGTGTACTAATCTTGAAATTGTATAGATGGTCAGAACATGGTCGCTGATGCTTCGAAATTGGATTTTGTATTTGTGTACCGACAGTGTTCCAAAAGTGAGGGCCAAGAGTTTACTCTGCAATTTAACATTGGAGCATTTATCGCTTTCTAAATATTATCCATTGGTTGGAGAAATTATGATCAAAACTTGCAAAGCTTGCGCCAAACTACACAGTACAGATAATACTGTATTTTTGAGAAACATGAACTGAGCTAAAATTTGGAAATGAAGAGTATTGTTTGACTGAAATCTGGTTCAGGATAGGATGTTGAATGTGTTACAGTCCTACTATCGTCTTTGCTAATATGAGTATTATTTGAGCCATTCACGTTCAAAAGTAACGAATGGCAATTAGTGTAGTCCCGTTAATTTGTAAACAAATGCTCAAAGCACATATAAAATCTTCTAAGAAATATGACTTAACATTGATAAATCAGCACACATTACATACAGAGTTCACAAACAAACTCACTATCGATAAAGTCAACATATGCCCAGTCATTACATACAGAATACACACAATAAACTCGCCATAGATAAAGTGTAGACACGCCCAGTCATCACATACAGAATACACACAATAAACTCGCCATAGATAAAGTGTAGACACGCCCAGTCATCACATAAAAAGTCCATAAATAAACTGACTATGGATAAGGACTGACATCTCACTGACTACGTCATCGTCAGGAGAAGAGAAAGGCAGGATGTTCTAGATACTAAGACCATGAGAAGTACAGAATGCTGGACTGACCACAGGCTCATAATCTCCAAGCTTAATATCCAAATTCAGCCTAGCAGATGACACAAGGCAAAAAAAGTGCCCAAAAAGCTCAATGTCTCCAAAGTGAAACAGGAAAAGGTGAAACAGGCATTTGTCAAAGAACTTTGCAACCAACTAGAACCAATTGATGCGGACTCCGAGAATGTCGAGATAAACTGGGCATCCTTCAGAGACTCCGTGTACTCAGTTGCATTCAAAACCCTCGGTTCCACCACACGAAAAAATCATGCTGCCATACAGAGACTTCTGAATGAGAAACATCAGCTACAGAAGGTCTATTTGGAAGACAGCACCTCATCAATTTTGAAGGCAGCCTTCAAACAAAATCAAGAGGACTGTCCAAATGCAAACACAGAGAATTGCAAGACTCATGGCTGAACAACAAGGCAGATGGGATTCAGTCGTATGCAGACGGGAATGACATGAAGAACTTCTATGATACTTTGAGGACAGTCTACGGCCAAGAGTCATCAGGATCATCTTCAATACTGAGTGCTGACGACACTACACTTCTCACTGAAAAAGAAAAGATACTACTAAGATGGGAGAACACTTCATCAACATTCTCAATCTACAATCATTTATCAGTGAGGAGGTAACTGATCGACTGCCTCAAGGAGAAATCAACACATCACTTGCTGATCATCCGGAGCTGACTGAAACTGAGAAAGCAATTGACTTGCTGTCACCTGGAGCGGATGCTATACTACCAGACGTTTACAAAGCCGGAGGCTCGCACATGACACAGAAACTGACTGAACTCTTCCAGACAATGTGGACTAAAGGAACTTTACCTCAGGAGTACAAGGATGCAACCATCGTTCACGTGTACAAGCGAAAAGGCAACAGAGAATCCTGCGACAACGATCAGGGCATCTCATTGCTGTCAATTGCCAACAAAATCCTCGCCAGAATTCTGCTGAATCGCCTTGTGCTTCACATTGAGCATAGGCTCCTGCCTGAGAGTCAGTGTGGCTTCGGGAAAGGACGAGGGACCACATACTTGGTGTTTGCAGGTCGTCAACTCCAGAAGAAATGCCAGGAACAGAACTACAACCTGTGGAAGACATTCATCGACCTGACAAATTCCTTTGACACAGTCAGTCGTGGTGACCTCTGGAAGATCATGGCAAAATGTGGTTACCCAGAGAAATGCATTGTAATGGTACTGCAATTCCACGATTGTATGCTCGCTCGTGTCGTGGACGACGGTGAGTCATCTGAACCATTCCCAATCACCAATGAAGTCAAGTAAGGCTGTGTGGCCCCAATCCTCTTCATTGTGATATTTTCTGCCATACTTACTGATGCCTTCCGTGAGTGTGACACTGGGATCGACATCAGATACCGGACTGATGGCAAGCTCTTCCATCTGAGGAGACTGACTAAGTTACAGGAAGTGACGGTGTGCTGAACCATTTTCACATGGGCTGCCTGATGATACTGATGAGGATAAGATGGCAGGACAGGATCCCAGAAACTGAGATTCCCACACGGCCAGGCATTCCAAGCATCCACACTCTGCTGGTGAAATCACAGTTGAGATGGGCAGGCCACTTTACCAGGATGTCAGAGGAGCGACTACCAAAGAAGAATTCTACGGTGAGCGGAAGGGGGCAAAGCGATCGCAGGGTGGTCAGAAAAAAACCTTCAAACATTCTCTCAAGTAATCCTTGAAACATTTCAATAATGACCCTGAGTCTTGGGAAGATCTCTCTCCCCCTGGCACAGTCTCATCCATACTGGAGCTACAGACTTTTGAAATGAAGTGATTTGCAGAGGCAGTGCAAAACCGAGCATCGTAAATCTCAGAACTGCAGTACGTCTTCTATTGATCAAGCAACACCAAGAGGCATCTCCTGTCCAGTGTGCCACAGACAGTTCAGAGTATAAATTGGCCTGATCAGTCACTCACGTACTCACTTAAACCAAACCAGTTAGTGATGTCATGGTCATCTTCGAACTTGAAGAATGAATAATAATAATAATAATAATAATAATAATAATAATATTAATGTTTTTACCGACTCGTCCTTTTGTGATTATCTTTTTAAGAATGGAACTGACTAATGAATGTATTCCCTTGATTTTTGTGTATATGTAACTTTCGCTTTTCTAAGAGCCGCATACAACCAATAACGTTTAATCTTTCAACTGTTACAACAACTTGTAAATTACAATATGTTATTTTATAACAGTATTTTATATCAATACTTCCTTTCCAAGTATCTAATCAAATAAACGCCAGTACATGTCGTAAAGGTATAGCTGTTTTATAGTAATTATTCCAAATAGTTTGAAAAAAACTAGTAAATAAACGATTGCTGGTGCTGCTTACTGAATAATCATCAAAACTAAAATTATTGTTTAATATTTTACTCCAAATTAATAAACCACGCAATTTTATCCTGTCCTTATTTTTTCTTTGAGTTCAGGGTTTCCATATAAAAAGGCATGCAAATCAAATGAAATATTATGTAATACAGTTTTGTCTAAGTTTTGCGTAATATCTGTAAGAAAGTAAGCGATGTTCAGTACTCTCTATTTCTCCACATGACCACAAGGGAGAATGAATTATATTTTTTGAAACAAAGATGTCAATAATTGCTAGCCTGTTTACTCCCTAGAAAATTTCAGATTATTTTGTTTTTATCTCATGGGATTCGTGTCATGTGCAATTATGCTATACTGAATCAGTATAGTGAAGAACAGGACTAAGAAAAGAAAATGACAACGTCTGTGACACAGAACGATATAGGGTTAATTGAAATTTTCTCATTAATTTCGGATAATATGAAGTATTTGAGATTATAGTAACAGCGTGAGTATACCATGCATAGTCTCGGGATAATGTAAGTCCTAAATAACAATGAAAGTTCTAAATGACAATGTGAGTTCTAAATGACAATGTGAGTTCTAAATGACAACGTGAGTCCTAAATAACAATGAAAGTCCCAAATGGCAATGAAAGTCCAAAATAACAATGTGGGTCCTAAATAATAATGAAAGTCCTAAATGACAATGAAAGTCATATTTAGGTATCAAAGTGTTATTAAGGTGCATTCGGGATAAAATTATTTGTTGAGTTTATTTTAGAAAAAAAACGCGTTAATTTGGTTTTATTTAGAACAAATTGAACAAATCATTTCAGAGACTGGCCTTGTATTTTACAAAGATCAGAATTTAAAATATTTGCAGATGTGTCAGGATCGTAATAATATGTAGACTAGTGTTTTCAATAAAACGTATTATATTTGACTGTATATCAAATACGATCTAGTTTATATTTTTAAAAAAAAGTTGCCTTAATATAGATCATTGTGGCACGCCTGCTTGGATATGACTCCAGTCAGATTGTCCACCAGGTTTGTTTGCTATTTTCTAAACCAATTTCAGAGTTTACAGGATATTCCATACCTACCAAAATTATGAATAAGTCCAATAGAAATTGATTTTTTTTCCTAGGCAGGTGGATGCGGCATCAGATTTGTGCATAAACATTATCCCTTGCACCTCGTGCACTTCTTATCTCGTTCTCGTTAAATCTAAGAGAACGAAACTATCATTACAGGACTCTTACACGAGGTTGTGAAAAGGTCTATGCGCCGGGAGAATTGTATACAAGGGATGCATTGTATATTTAAGATAATACGTTCTAGAATAAAGTTATATGTTAATATTGGAAAGTAATTGGAATTAGATATAACGATGCAGAATAATTGAAATAAAACATCAATAAATAAATCCATTTTTTGTTTAAAAAAATGATTTCACGGTGTAAACATTGTGTAATTAGAGAGTATTAAAATATGTCCCTGAGAAAAAACATGCATCTGAAATAATATACACAAGAACAATCTTTTATGCCTATAAATTGATTAATACATGTTAAAATATTAAAGGGACTGTCGAATCTTTTAAGTTTATACAGTAAAACATGACCCTGAGGACTAATCGAAATTGGCCTTGATAGATGGGTGGCATTTTTTGTAAAGAGGGTCACCAATAACCCTTTCTGTGAACAATGAAAGGAGAGAAGAGTCAGCAAAAGAGAGCTGAAGCAGTATTTGGAATTCTCAATAAAACAAATATAGGCACTTGTGAATCAAACTACCAGACTCAACAATTAAACACCGTTATAAGGTTGAAATTTAGCACATACGTGGTAAAGATTTGCCAAATACTCCATTCTCATTGTTACATTCCGTAGGATCAACATCGCCAAAGAAAACTGCGCAGAAATTTGACCTTCTTTCTTGCTGCTTACAGCATCTCCGATTTGTAGCCTGGTTCACGACGCGTTTCACAAAGCAAAAGAATGGCAGGGGATCTCTCTCTTTCTCGTGTGGACGACATAAAGTAATGCAGCTTTTGTCATATACTATATTTAAAATAGAAAAGAGACCAGAACATTTTTTCTTTTTTTTCTAAACTTATAAACTTAAATAGTAAAGATATACTGGCAGAGTGGTTTTTTGATATGAACATACTGGACAGTTATCATTGGTCGAGATATTATTTGTCAATCAAGTCTCCCCACAGACTGGTTCCCTACGGTCTATGTCTATAAAATGCTTCACCTGCGTCTAGGTTATGAATAGGACAGACAAAAGGGACACAGAAAGAGAGTCATTGTAAGTTATAACGTCATTGCTGGTTATAATTATAAATTAAAACTAAAAATTAATTAGATTTAAATTCAGAACAAACATCCTGATTTGATATTTATCTAAAATAATAAACACATCTATGTGCATTTGAACATTTTTGCCCAACGATATTTTGTACACACCCAGTAATGCAAACTAATACAACAACACATTCCTATCTGCTTGGTTATTTCTCTCAAAACCAATCACAAAAGTGACCCTGTTTTGAAGTGTTCCATATTTAGCCCATGTTTGGTTTACTTTTCCGTGTCATAATTTATGAGACCTAATTAGTCTACGGAAAATGGTGGTAAGCCAGACCTGCTCTTTCGGCATAGCAGTTATAATATGTAAACGAATTGCAATCAAAGCAGCGTCCATGGGCGTTTTTTGCAACATTATCTGTGTAACCATCAATACCATCTTAACAAAATATTTTTCCAGTTTGTTTCAGTCAGTTGTTATGTGATATAAAAGCAAATTGTAATGTGATTATTGCTATTATAAAATGAAATTAATGCTGATAATTACGTATATATTCATTTTGATTCATAATTTGTAGCATGAGGCGATAAATGACAGTGTGTAATAAATATAAACATATAGTGATGGTACATTATTAATGTACTTGCCTGTATAAGTAGTCAAATGTTTATTATATTCAAGCATTTTATGAACAAAATATAGAAGTAAACTAAGTAATTAAAACTTCTTTCTTGAGACCTCATGCCAATCTATTGCTAGATTCAGATTTAAAATAGAAACAATTGTTTTCTAATTAAAATAAAATTCACATAAACAGAAAATGTGAACACATCTCTGAAGGCAGTAAATAGGTGTAGACAAACCAATATGTTGGCCTTTGTTTGCCTTATGGAGAAGTAATGTATACTTATTCTCGCTCTGTATGACTAGAGTTAGCGATTTCATGACAAACTACTGAAACAAATAAAATATCATATCTTCAAACAGGAGTTCTAAGGAACTTATTTTATATTTAGTTTAATCGTATTTTATTTCATAAATCTGTGGTTATAAATTACAAGTTGGACAACATAGAAGGTAAAGGATTAGAACGAAAGCCAATGGTTTATACTGCTCTTTTCCTTTTACGATACATAAATTGTAAATCTGTATGAATATATGGCGGACAATATTAAGTTTTAATGACAAAGAATTAAATTGTTGAATAGTCAAAGGGAAGAGTCTTTTGGTTAAACATTAGCATTTAGCCAAGGTATATAAAGCACGAGGATGAACAACGAGGGAGTGGGTGAAAGACGAGGATAAAGAAAAGAAAGAAGTTAAAAGGAGAAATTGTCAATTAAAATGTGTCAAACATTGTGTAGAAAGATGAGAAAATAGGGAGGAAAGAAAAGGGACGACGAAAAATAAATAAATAAATAAATAAATAAAAAAGGAAAAAAAAAGCTAGATTAAAAGTGAACAGTACTTCCTTCTGGAGCGAGTAGTTGCGGAGGCGATCGCGAATCGTTTGAAAAATAGGGAAATTGCTGTTTACATCTGTTCATGGCCTGTAGAAGTGCATGCGTGTTAGTAATATGTGCGCTTATGTAAATCTTTTTGACTTTTCAATACATTTATAAAGGGTATCTAAAATACGATTGTTTATTTTATAGGGAAGCGTTGTATCACCATACAACAAGGTATTTAAAGTTAAATTTCCATATTCTGTGAGGGATTGAAACAGTCCGATGCGTTGTTCTTGGTAATAAACGAAAGAACAAAAAGTTCTGTGTATCTTCTACAGATCCACATTTACAAAAAGGTGATTCAATTATATTCTTTATAAATGACTGTTGATTAAGTAAACTGCAATTTGTTCTAAGTCAGTCATGAAGAATTTGAAACTTCCTTCTACCCTGATAAAAGTGTCTGGGAACATGAGTGTCGCGATTATTTAATGTGCTTTTGAAGTTGTTAATGGAGTCAATTTGACGAATCTCAATAAATAATGTATTCCATTCTCGAATGGCCGAAGGATGCAACGAGTTGTAATAAAGATTTGTTCCAGCTTGTACTAATTGGAAATTGTTTGCATTACAAAAGTTATAGAGAGTAATATCATTAACAGCTGGTGGAATCAAAGATGTTGGATAAATTGTTTGCATTACGTAAGTTATAGAGAGTAATATCATTAACAGCTGGTGGAATCAAAGATGTTTGATAGGGAGGGCTTGAACAAGTTGTAATTTCATACAAGAGTGTAAGTTTTTGTTTTTGCCTTCTGGATTCAAGACTTTCCCATCATATTTCTCGATGAAGCGCTTCAATAGATACAATGTTGCACCAGTCTCAATTCTGGTTACCTCATTTTATATTTTTTCGAGTTCTTTTTTCTCGAGTAATATGCAGTTGTCCCAAACCACATCACCATATTCCAGAATAGGTCGTATAAAAGACGTAAATATAATTTCTAAAGATTTCCTGTCAAGTTGAAATTTGAGTTTATGCATTACATTAATTCTTGACCATGCCTTTTCCTTTATATAGTCTATTTGTTTGTTCCATGAACAGTCATTTGAGTGACAAACTCCAAGATGTTTTTGCGCGTCAAATTCCTTAATTCTCTGGTTGAGCATATATAGTGTTCGATGGAAGGGTTTATTAATTTTCCTAGAAATTGTCAGGGATTCATTTTTTAGAAGCCAATTATTTGCCCACTGAGAAATTTTTCCAAGTCAGAGTTGAGGTTATAAGCGGTTACGATGGGACTATCTACGATTAGAAAGAGACTTGTATCATCTGCAAATAAACTTATATTGGTGTGTATATCATATACAATATCATTTATGTATATCAAGAAAATTAAGGGACCTAAAACGGATCCTTGGGGTACACCAGCTTTAATACACCTCCACTCTGAAAACACGCACGGAAGTATCACTCGTTGTCTTCTGCTTTTTAGATAACTAAAAAATCATTTTATAAGGCTTCCCGTGATATCAGTAGCTTACAATTTATGGACGAGTCCTTTATGCCACACTCGGTCAACAGTTTTATTTATTTCGCAAAACACAACTCTAACTTCCTTACAGGAATCTATTGCTTTGCAGAACATATCATAGAGGTATATTAATTGATTAACCGTAGAATCACCAAGAATAAAGCCAGACTGGAAAGGTGTTAGAATGTTATTTTCACGGAAGTAATTAAATATGTGCTTAAAAATCAGTCTTTCAAAAACTTTGCCAACAGTATCGAGAAGCGATATTGGTCTGTAATTCGATACGATAGAAGGGTCGCAGTTTTTCAAAATTGGATAAACATTTGTATCTTTCCAAGAGTCTGGAAAGATTGCTTCTCTAAGAGATCGGTTAAAAAGTGAACAAAGTGGATGTAAGAGTTCATTTGTCAGCTCCCGAAGAATGCAGTTATTTAGATCGGGACCAGAAGCCTTACTAACAGAAAGGCTCTTAGGAACATTTTGTGCTTCGTAAGGCTTTAATTTGATAGAAGTGAAGTTTACATCCGTATCTAAAGGTATATCTAGACGGTTAACATTTCATCTGGTACAGTTTGCTCTACAAAACAAAAAACGTTAAATAAATCTGCTGTTGTGTTAAAGCTGTGGAACAGAATGTGTACGGTGATGTCAAATGAATACCTTAAGGGCTGCCCAACATTTTTTTTTCTTGTATGATGTAGTGCATGATTTCAGCTTTTGGGCTAATTTGTCAGTATGTAGCTGTTTGGCTTCTCGAATCATAGGTTACTTGGCTTTTCGATAGGCTCTCTTACGTTTGCGTATTGCGTATTGAACTTTTGATTGCCGTTGTGATCCGTGGGGGTTCTGATGAGTAAACTGTAACAGTTCTGTTTGGAATACATTGGTCAGATATCAAGACAATGTAGTCAGTGATATTGTTTTGCATATTTGTCAATATCGTCACTTTTCAAGCAATCCCAGTCGGTAGTAGATGCTTTATGTCTCAGGAGAATATAGTCGTCCTGGCTGAAGTTAAATATCCCATAAATAGAGCAATTATATCTAATATCTTGATGTAAGAAAGGATCTCCAACGCCGCTAAGAATTAAACTTTCATTATTCATTCTAAGTAACAGATCTATCAACGTTGAATAGCTTCCAGTGAAATGAGTGGACTGATTAATGCATTGGTGAAGGGAAAGTTCATAACTTAGTGATTCTATTTTTTTAACCTGAGAGTGGATTTAACATATTAAAGTTAAAGTCGCCTGTCACAATTACATCTCCTATCCCCGAATAAACGGCATGGTGTTTGGAGTCTTCTCTCATTAAAGTATACACGTTGTTTGTATTATTTGGAAGTCTACAGAATAAGCCTACCAGAATTTATCTCTATCTGAGTGAAAGTTCAATCCATAAGTACTCTAAAACATTTGGTTCAAAATCATGTCGTTTTTAAAAATGATACGACCCTTTCTCTGATACCATCATGAGTATCTCCTACACAATCTCTCCTAACTGGATAGTGGAATAATTGGAGGGAAAGATCATCAGAAGAAATGGAGGGATTAATCCAAGTTTCAGTCAAGGCTAATATTTCACATTCCTGCAATTCTATAGATTGCGAGAAGAAACTGACGAGCTAGATGTGTAGTATGAGGAACTAATAACGGAAACTGTAGAATCTGGTCCCGGATTAGCATGTATGTCACCGGCTATTATGAGTAAGTCCAGCAACCAGGTCATAAAAACTAGGTTAAATATAACGCACACAAAAGAAAGATTTGAAACTGATATTACTTAAATAAGAATTGTTTGCTAGAGCACGTCTAGAGTTACCTATCAATTTGATCATATATGAAATCAGTGAGAACTTGCGTACTTCAAACAAAATAGACGCAGTACTATCATCGCATCTTTGGATCATCAACATAATCAAAACGTGAAGCAGTCGTATACATTTGAGGCTTGGTTTTGTGGATTTAACACCATATGATGGGATATACATAGCGGCCAGTATATATGAGTAGTTGAGGAGGGGGGTGAATAGACTCAGGGGGGCCTCTATAGACTCAAACGGGAAATTAGCATTGGGGGCCTCTACAGAATCAAACGGGAAATTAACATTGGGGGGCCTCTACAGACTCAAACGGGAAATTAACATTGGGGGTCTCTCTGGGCCCAAACTGCCCTCCTATGGGAAATTAACATAGCGGGGACTCTACAGACCCAAACGGGAATTTATCATAGCGGGGGTCGCACCGTCTGTAGTGACGAAGACAACGTCCACTACCATCAAAACTGGAGTGGTGAGTGTTTTTTGATAGTAGACGACGTTGTCTTCGTCACTACATATACATCTGAGGCTTGGTTTTGTGGATTTAACACCATATGATGGGATATACATAGCGGCCAGTATATATGAGTAGTTGAGGAGGGGGGTGAATAGACTCAAGGGGGCCTCTACAGACTCAAACGGGAAATTAGCATTGGGGGCCTCTACAGACTCAAACGGGAAATTAACATTGGGGGGCCTCTACAGACTCAAACGGGAAATTAACATTGGGGGGTCTCTCTGGGCCCAAACTGCCCTCCTATGGGAAATTAACATAGCGGGGCCTCTACAGACCCAAACGGGAATTTATCATAGCGGGGGTCGCACCGTCTGTAGTGACGAAGACAACGTCCTCTACCATCAAAACTGGAGTGGGGAGTGTTTTTTGATAGTAGACGACGTTGTCTTCGTCACTACATACGGGGGTGTGGGAATATAATTAATCTTTCTTGAAAAAGGGTGGTCCTAAAAAGGACCATTGGAGGAGGATTATTATTATTTCCTCCAACATTGGGTGAAGAAACTTAGGAAGGGAGTGGATCTTTTTTTCTTGGTTGGAAGTGTTGGTGAATCAGGTAGCCAGTCAGGATGTTTCATCCGCCGGAATTTATCTTGGATTTTAATCCAATTTAAATTCAGGCGTTCGAATTCCTTTTCTTTTCTGGCCTGTTCTTTCTTGGATAGTTCAAGAGCCCACAAGATTTTAATGTGGGCTACTTCCTTCTCTAAAACTTTCTTTAACAATGCCTTCACCATGTGAAGGTTCACCTCTTCGCGCCTGGCGTTACTGGCGGGTGGATACAACCATTCATCTTGTTGAACAAGGTGAAGAAAGTACTCCACCTCATGCAGTAAATCCAGACTCTTCTTGATGAACCCCACACGGCAAGGGGTCGAGGAAGATTTTTGTCTTTCCTCCACCAAAACATCATTCACCAACCTTCTCGCTGATTTGAGAGCCGCTAGTTGGCTGGTGACAAATGGTTTGGTGGTAGGATATCTCCACCAATACTCCAACCTTTCCATTAAAGACTCCACATCCACCATTCTATCCCAAGCTTCTTGTAACATTTCAACAGAGTTCATTCTTGTAGAGTGAAAGTGTGAATAGCGCAACTGTGGAAGGCACTGCTTTATATGTGAGAAGTGCGGACGTGAAGAAAAACATCCCTTACACCTAAAAACCAAAAAAAAAAATAGCTAAAAAACCAACTACCCCGCCTAGCGTCTGACGTCATTTTAAGCTTCGCGGATTTTGTTTGTACTCTCTCACCCCTGACTCTAAAAAAGCGCGGACCTAAAAGAAACTGCTTTTTGATTAAAAATTTTTTTTTATATAGAACACACACCATACAAAATTATTATTATTTTTTTCTTATCAAACACACACCACACACCACAAAACATACAAGGGAGAAGGGGTTTTTTTTTGTTGTTGGGTAAAACAACACAAAAACATACAAAACATATAAAACATAAATATATATGGCAATATGAGAGTAGTAATCTTTTTCTAGAGATTGGGATGGCCCTTAAAAGGACCGTTGGGTTTTAAGAAGTTATGTTGTTGTTTTAACTTCTTAGGGTTGATGTAGCCGTGGCAGTAGCTCCTCAGGGCGGCCACGTTTAGCGATGGGTCTCACAGCTTTAAGACAGGCAGGTCTCTTTCGGGTGAAAGAGAAAGCAAATTCTTCACAGTCAATCTTGCAAGTTACTTCGCCGTCAGGTGGTGTGTTGGACTGCATAAGTTGTTGTTGCTGTTGCTGCTGTTGTTGTCTTTGCTGCTGCTGCTGCTGCTGTAGTCGTTGTGCCGCCTCCCATTCTGCTCTTTCCCGAAGTATTTCTTCTCTCAGGACCTCTTCTACTAGATCATGTGCCATTTGAATGAACGTCATCGTCTTTCTCTCTGGGTTGGTCTCCACCAAATGATTCTTCACCCTCTGAATGTTAACCATAGCTTCATTCAGCTTTGTAATCTTGGTGGCTGCCATCTTCTTCTTCTTGGAACTGTTGAGATCTTGACGAGTCAACGAGAATGACTACACTGATGATGATGATTTTTGGATTTGAGTCGTATACGCCCTTCGGGCATGTACGGCTATTTACCGCCTATGCGTGCGAAGCACGCATAGGGGGATTAAATATGTGATTTAACACATTTCTAGTATGTCAGGTGTGTTAGCAGTTCGTAACACACCTGACACAGATGTACACCCCTCCAGCGCAGCATGATTCCGCACGAAGCGGTTAAAATGAATGCGCGCTATTGGAGAGGTAGTACATTTAACACACCCTACAGTCAATGCATGGTTACCCCCGAGAGGGATCATTGAGCGCACGAAATCGTAAGGTGTGTTGATATACCTGTACATAGGACTAGAACCACAATGTTTACAGGTATATGAGTGCGCGTTATGGCGCACGTTGTTGATTGAATTATTTGAAGTAGTCAGTCAGGAGTGGAAAAGGCGGCACGGACTAAGCAAGCGAAGGCGCGAAGAGTGACGGAAGCTGAAACGCCAGTAACGTACATACATGATCAAATTCTGCCCAGTTAAACTAAGTCGGGCTGTCCCTAATACCAATTGTGTGTTAGCCACATATTGTAATTACGGTCAAATTTCCACAGTTTAAAAAAATTTTCCTAATATCCTATCAATTTTGAAATTTCGTGTACATAGTGTACATATATTTTCCAAAAAAGGTTAATAAATGAATTTGGGTTTAAGTAACCCACTCAATTTTGTGATCTTAATCAGATATTATTAAGTTGTCGTTGGATTCGGTGGATTATTGATCATATTTGTGTTGAGGTTTAGTTATATTTCGAAACGGTTTTCATGCCAAAGTGAAAACCAATAGGCAATAAAAAAGAACTCCTTCTAGCCCTTAAAAGGACTCAGAGGCTTTAGGGTAGCATCTGCTAGTAATATTCCTTCAGATGATCCGGCACAAGATTCAAGGGCTCCAGTCTTTTCCTCTTTTTCGGGCTATTTGGGTCCATGATATCGCCCATGTCATAGCCTTTCATGAAAGCTTCGAAAAGGTACGTTTCTCTCTGGAGATCATGGTAGGATGCCAAGTTGTTACATATGCATACTGCCATCGTAACTGGACAGTCGGCGAATGGTTTCCCATATGCTCGAAAGGACTCGATAGCTTTTCTTGCCCGGGTTTTGTTTGTTTTGGATTGACGGCCACCACGCACCTCTTGGATCTTTGATCGAATTACCAATTTAAAATCCTCGATGTATTTAATGGCCGCCTTCTTTTCGTGCCAAAGTTCATTCTGGCCCATTTTGAATGACAAATCATACATAAATTGTCCAGCCTGCTCCTGTATTCCCATGTCACTATGGTCCGGTGATAGGGTTGGTGAGGAGGGTGGGGAAAATTTTCCCTCTTCCGCCGCTAACTGATTTTCCGCCTGTTTTTCCGGAGTTTTATTTGTTTGCGACCTTGGAATTGGAGAGGCTGGTGGAGAGACTGGTGCTGCTGTTTTGGGAATTTGTTTCAGTTGTTGTTGTGGTTGTTTCCTCTGTTGTTGTTGTTTTTTTTTCCCCTTAGATGTCTGTAGGGGTGTTGGCCTAGGGGGAGTTGTACGTTTGCCCTCTCTTTCGACTAACGTCCATTCAGCCTCTTTTTGTTTATCACTGGTCTGAGGTGCCGGTTCTGGGAATAAAACAGTGCATACTTCTGGAGTTTTCCCTTTTTCCCCTCTTGAAAGAGTTGCCCCTTAGGGGCTCCTTTATGACTTTTGTTGTCCCTACTAGTCCCCTCAAGAGTTTCTTTAGTAACACCAGCAAGTGTATTTGGACTCTTAGTTGTTGTTGTTGTTGTTGTTGTTGCTGGTTTGCTTGCGGGAGCTGATGTTGTAGTAGCTTGATACGTCTGTTCCTTGGGAGGGGCAGTTGATCCAAGCTGACTTTGGAGTGTGGTAGGCGTCTACCTATTACGCCACCACTGAGACGGTTGATTTCCTCCCAGTCCAGGTCTTCCATATCGCCCTCTTCTTTCCCACGGGCGTCCCTCTATGGGGTAACTTCTATTTTCCTCCCATATTAAGAGTAGAGTTGTCCTCTTCTCTTGAGCCCTGAGGCTCCATCCTGTTGCCACTGAAAGGCCTAAGCCATTCAGCGCATTCAATGCCAATTCGGGAATGACTAGTTCCATCGCTAACGATTTTTGTGCTTGTACTTCCTACTGTGTTCGCTGCAGACTATGACTACACTGGCCAACGCACCGCTTTATATGCTTAACGCGCGGACTCGATGGAAAACATAGTAGGGTTTTCAGATCGACAGTGAGATCACAGATAGAAGAAAAAAGAGGATAGTTTTTTAGATCGATAGAAAGAGAGATAGAACATAATTATTTTTTTTCAAATTCAATAAAAAACCACACAACACCATTTTTTTCAACAATAATCATTTTTTAAATCAACAATAACCATTCTAACATAAAAGTACTAACAATTTAACAAGCAATTTTTTTAAAAACAGGAACATATTTACAAGGTTGACAACGTTGGGGTGGTAAACTAAACCTCCACCTTTCTACATCCACATCATTCTGATTAACATGACGCTTGTGAGCTAAAGACAAGAGATAACCAAAATGTTCACAAAACCATCGTTGTACTTTAGCATCATTTCTAGCATAGTCACTATTAAACCAAGTCACTAAATGTTCTAAGAAATATCCAAGACTGCGGTGATGAAGATAATGTACACAATATTGTCCACACACCATGGAATCCGATCCTTGTAATCGAACATTATTGAATCGAGTCGAGACGGCATTTCTTCTCATAAAGTTGATGATGTCGTCTTCCAAAGAAGGTAATCCATAAGAATCAAAATATTCCACACAGTGAGCGTTGGGAAAGTACACGGCAACCCAATGGGTACCTGGTAGATGACTGTCGTCGGTATTGATGACATAGGCATGAACATCTTTAGGTTTACGATGAGGTAGTTCATCTTTAGCACATACCACAGGATTCCAAGAAGAAGTGTAGGAACTACGAGTCAATAGGTAATAAAGTTCTCTAGTATCCATTTTTTTTCTTTCTTCTTCTTTTTTTTTGTCTTCAATGGAAATAATAGATCACCAATTCACACCTGACTTTATGCTTGAATGGATATGTCTTGTAATTCCAGGAATATTCTGTTGATTGAGTCCTTCGATTCGTCTGATCTCCCGAGGAATGAGTGGAGGAGAATAAGAATTCACCAAGACTTTATACCACTATTTCAACACGTGTTCATCTGAGATTTGTGACCAGGCCGTTTCCAAATAGTTATCCAATTTTTCTTCACCTGTCAACATCATACATTGGTCGTGTTGTATCTGACTGGGATGATCGTTTTGACATCCATGACATTGTTCTTTAATCAGACTGTTAATTATTGAACTCAATTCCTGAACATAACAGGACACTAACTGTTTTTCTTGTTCTGGCCATCGAGAAGGATAAAATTCAACAAACTCGGTAACAGTATTAGTCTCTTCTTCTTTTTTTAGGTTCTGAACGAATCACTTCATCATCATCCGTGACAGTTTGTGACTTCTCACAAAATCCCTCATCTATCTCCATAGGTTCTTCTTCTACGTGTTGAATCTTTTTTCTTTCTAATAGTCTAGAATCACTTCTCTTAAACTTTTGATCTCTAGAGTATTATCAAATTCTGCATACAAGACGACGTTTACTGTCTGGGCCAGAGGAACTTTAAACTGAAGTTCCACAGGAAGGGGGCCTGCTTTTATAGGATGGAAATGTCCTTCGTCGCTGACTTGGTCTGGAGTGAAATCAAATCCCCACAAAGCATACCCTCCTGCATAATCCTCGAATGTAATGCCGTGGCTGGCGTTGGTACCTAACTGTCCTGTGGCTTCAAACAGGGTCAAGTAAGATCGCAAGTAAAGTTTCAGGGGATTGGCATCGGTACCAAAGTCAGGTTCAAAAGGTCTGGTACACAAAGCCTTACCATCTCGAGTGACTTCTATCTTTTTGACATTGAAGTGCTGAAAGTGGAATGGATTCTGATTGTGGGTTCCGTTGAAGGCTGCATTACTAACCATACCAATGAGCAAACGTTTGGGAAGCTGTCCTTGGAAGACGTGATCTTCGACTTTGGATTGGGCTCCAGTACCCACGGTAAACGTTTTCACTTCCACGCGTCGTAGAGGATACTTGGCAGAGGTTCTGCTCAAGGTTTGACTGATGTCGTTGGCAACTTTAGGTAAGATTTCTACACGGCGCACGTACAGTCTGGCTTCTTCGATGATGGTTTTCCACGGGTGGTTGGGATCAGTAGCCATCAAATGGAAAGCGCCACTACTACGATTCAGTCTCAGTCGCACATCTACTCCATTGAGCAAATACTTGTCTTGCAACCACATGTCCAAATGCAAACGATCCATCAAATCTAAATTTCGCCCTCTGATTTTCTCTCGACGAGCATTAAATCCTACATTGTGAGGGACTGATGGAGTTATATTTCCAGTAGCTTTCTGATCAGCATCAGCCGTCCTCTCCACCGTTGCCCCTACTGACGGGAGTGTGTCGTTGAAAGCTCCTGCGGTGTCAGGTTTCCAGACCACACAAGCATCCAGATGAGTGTTCTTGGCTTCTTTTCCGTACGTCAAGAGATTTTCCAAGTAAGCACGGTAAGGGTAAGTATCCAAATTGCTGCTGACCAGTTTGTTATTCAAGTACAAATCTATTCCACTGAACAAGGAATGCATGAAATTATTGACGGGAGCTACTTGGGCATCGTTATCTGGAAGGGTACCATTCGGTTGAGACACTTTAAGTTTCAGGTACAAGTAGCTGTTATTGAGATCAATTTAATCTTCGGTTTGTCCTTTGACTTCAAATTCGATAGGAGCTGATTCCGTCAAAGACGATACAGGATGAAATTCCACCCATTGGGATTCTTGCATCGTCATCATGGTGGGAGGCATGGTAAACATATCCAGTTCTGACTTGGTACATTCGCAAGAATCTTGGTGCATCATTTTCAATGGTTTAATAATCAAAGACGTCTAATTCTCTGATGGTTCTTCTTCTTTTCTTATTCTTTTTGGAAGTGCTACCGTGTGTTCTTTTATGAACTTTGAAGGGATTTCGATGTCGTCGTCGTCTCTTTCTGCCTTGTCCTTGCTGTGAAGTAATGCCAGAGCCTGAAGCGTGAAGCGTATTTATAGGATTTTCTCGGAGACCCAAAAGATTTTTTCCAGTGTCCATCAACACATTTTTGCCTGCTCTCATAAAGGCTTCTTTAGGATTTTGTTTGTCAATGAGGACGCTTTGCAAAAATTCTTTTCCTTGTGTCAAAGCGGCATCTTTTAAGGCATGAAATCCTCGAGTCACCATGGGTTTCAAAATAGGAGCTACCGTCCTAAAAGCCGATTTTAACATATCACCTAAACCATGTCCTCGTTGTCGAGTCACTCCTTGGTACACTGGATACATTTTTTTTTGGAAGGTTACAAGGTGTTAGAGAGAACTTTTTTTTCGAAAATGGAGTGTCACCGTGACTTTTCCTTTGTCAATGAATGGCACACTTTGTCCCAAATCTCCTTTTATACTAATGTTGACACTGTCAAAATACGATTTACTGACTGGAAGATAATGAGGATGTAGAAATTCACGATGAACGTGAAATGTGTTTCCACAAGGGAGCTGCTGTGTGTCCCACCACGTTGTACTCTACCACATCGGAGTACACAAACATTAAATTCAAACCTTGGTTCTATTCGATAGGGGTGCGAAAAGCATTTCTGGCGTCTATGTTGGTTGAGATGGCACGTTCTTGGCCTTCAGGACCTTTATAGTTTTTATTTCCACCCAAAAGCTCAAACATCTCCTTACAAAAAATGATGGTGATGAATCTTTTCTCGTTCGCTTTTAAATATTCGCCTTTTTCGTCCTCGCTGTCAATGGAGTCCTGCCTATTCCCTTTCAAAAATTCAACATGTAAACGGCGTGTCACACGATTGTAATTAAAATTGACCCATTTGTCGTTTCTGCTTAAGGTTTTGCTAAATTTGTCTTTGAAGACATCATCAATAGCCTCCAGCACATGTTCAGCACTAAAATAATACCCTTCACTAATTCTGAGGCGATAGGTAGCGTAGGGAGGCCCATTAGCTCCTTTTATTGCAACCTTTTTATTTTCAGGATCCAAATTTTCCAAGTCTTTTTGCACTTTGTTGTGATTGATGACTACGTCAAAACAGGATTGATTTCCAGACACATTCTTGATTTGCGTAGGATGAATAATTTCTACCATACCCACTTCCCAATGAGCATCGTGATCCAATTGGAAAGCCTGAGGTAATTTGGCCGTGAAACAACATAAAGTGTTGTTGGGAAACACATCCATGGAACTGTCACTAGGTAACGTTAAATAAAATTGGTCATTCATAGTTCCAAAGTGGTTCTAGTCTCCGAGGAGTCACTTGAGTTCAAAGGATGTTCAAAAGGGTCTAAAAGAGGACTGGTATTTTGGTGGTGACTGCACGAAGAAGGTGAATTGACGTTACTTGCGTGGTTGCTGCTGTGGCTGCTGTTGTCCGTCGTCGTCGTAAATTTCAAAGAGGGACTGGGTAAAAGATACCCGATGCAACTGCTCAGTAAAATGGTCCACAATTGTTTGTCTCCTTGTTGCAAACTCAAATTAGCAATAACGGCTCCGATGACACAATACGCTACAAAAATTTGCCAGAAAAAGACGATTTGATTTTTAGGCACACGTTCTCCGCACCACACCCAAAGGGGTTGTTTTTGTATCTTGAAGAGAAGAACTCTGTGAAGGAGTCGTTGAAGTCGTAGTGGCTGTGTTGAATGGCATGTTGTTAGGTTACTTCTTTTTCTTTTTATAGTCGACGACTTGAGAAGCAGCAATCCAAGAATCAAAACTAGGAGGATATCCTTTCGAACGTACTTTAACTTCTTCTACTCGACGTTTGCCTACTTTACGTGTTCTTTGTTCGAGAATGCTTTCGATGTCGTACAAGGCGTCTTCTTTTTTGGTCACTCGTTGTAACTCAGGCAAGTAAAATGTTCCTTTGAGCACTTCACCGTGCATGTCTTCCAATTTATAGACCACGGACGGGGGTAGTGACACGAAACAATTCGGTGGTCCAGTTAGGTAAATAACCTTTGTCAAAAGTCCGTTTGGTTTTTCCGATGCGAACCCAATCACCCGTCTTTAACTCCAACAAGGGTGTCTTCTTTTTCTTTTTTTTCTGGGGTGAACCAAACAATTTATCAAACACGGTCACTTCGTTTTCAGGGCTGACCTCTTTGGGGGCACATCCGATGCTACGATGGTACGATTGATTGTACGCTTTGACCAAACGAGGTCACACGTCGATGTACTTGAGAGTATGTTGATGTGTAAAATATTTCCACATGCGTTCTTTCAAAGTTCTTTGAAAACGTTCTACGATACTGGCTTTGGTTTCAGGATTTTCGGTAGTAAAAAAATGAATTTGTCTTTGTTTCAATTCTTTTTGAAAAGCTTGGTTTAGAAATTCGGTGCCTTTGTCAGTTTGCCATCGTAAAGGTTGGCGTCCACTTTGTTTCAAGACCAATTTTAAGGCCCGTACCAATCCGATACTGCTTTTAGAAGTCAAAGGCACGACCCAAGCAAATTTGGAAAACACGTCGATGACACAAAATAAATATTTGTGACCACGATTGTAAGTGGCTAAATGAGAGACGTCAGCTAAATCGGGTTGCCATTGATGATCGATGCCTTCCACTTGAGTTGTACTTCTGGAAAATTTACGTCGAATGGGTTTGTGTAACGTGTACGTTGATTGTTCTTGTAACCATCGTCGTACTTCGGGCTAACGTACACTTTTCAATTTACTTTTAGCAGCTCGATATAATTTTTGAACTCCTCCGTAGCCAGCAGCATGACCAGGATTGTAATAAAGGCTAGCTAAAAGTTTCTCCATGATTTCCCTCAAGAATAAGTCAACCAAGTACCAACGCTCTTTTCTTCGTGGGGTATGTTTTTTGGATTGTTTACGTGTCCGACGTGCCACTGGTGTAAAGGTGGATGTGGTTTGAACAGGGGTCATCGGTTCTGTTTTGACTTCTGACTTCACTTCTTTCTTTTTCTTTTCTGAGGGTAATGGGGTGGACAACATCTTTTTAAGAGTAGGTGGAGTTGGTAATTCTTCTTCTTCTTCTTCTTTTTCTTCTTTTACTGTCATTCCTGTGCCGGTGTCTGTTTTAGTGGTAGCCACTTTAGGTTCGCTTTTCATCATCGTCTTAAAATCTCTCAGAGTGGGTGG
The DNA here is from genome assembly GCA_029931535.1 of Margaritifera margaritifera. Classification (NCBI taxonomy): domain Eukaryota; kingdom Metazoa; phylum Mollusca; class Bivalvia; order Unionida; family Margaritiferidae; genus Margaritifera; species Margaritifera margaritifera. Next base: position 947,065 of record JAQPZY010001043.1, read on the forward strand.
AGCTGTTTCGTCGACTGCTTTTTGGCAAAAGAGTTGTAGACGTTGTAAGAGTTGACCGTACCGTTGCGATTTTTCTGTTTCTGACAAATTGCTTCGTTCCATCAGGGATTGTAATTCTTGTTGTAACTGGGACATCTCGTTGAGATTAGGATTGGGTGGTAAATGAGGTATCCGTTGTTCGTTCCAACGATGAAATTCCATCCATCGTTTGTAAGGTACTAAAGTCAGTTTTCGTCCTTCCATTTCATCCAAAGGTACCAAAAGGTGTGATCTTTTCAGAGAAGGGGGGTCCTTTTTATCTTTTTTTTGGTTATCGCATGACACCTCCTAAATGCGGTCCAGCAATCGTTCCTAACAAAGGAGCTGCTAATTTTAACAACGGTCATATCAGCATAGGTAGAAATCCTCCTCGTTGCACCAACATTTTTTTCTATTGTTGAAGAGGTATTTTCTTTTTTCACCATTTGACGAAGAACGTTCCGATGTTTCCCTAATTTTTGTTTTTGTATCTTGGACAAAAGTACCGTTCCTTTCAAGACGTTCAAACAACATTCACACACGGTATCGATTATTTCTTTAGGGGCTGTTTGAATGAGTTGTTTTCGCATGGGAGGATTGGATTTGGTTAGGACAGACAAGACATCCCAATATTTGGCCAGACGAGGTGGAAGTCGTCCTTTTTTGCTTTTCTTCTCTTTTTTTGGTGGTGGTGGTGGTGGTGAATAGGTTTAGGAGTCATCTTTTTTTAGTAGGGTAGAAAAATCAAGTCTGAAGTTTCTGGCAGGGCACCCGTCTATTTTATACTGGAACACGTCTCCACTGATTGTCTGCAAGACGTACCATCTTCATGACAGGTCTCACTCGACGTTGAGGTGTTTTCAAAGGACTAAATCGTCTCAATTCTTCTTTGGATAAATCCACTAAACTTTGTAAGATACCAGTTCTTTCTTGGACTTTGGTTTTAGGGGATGGTACTTTGTGGGTGGCTGCTGCCATGGCCAAATCAGCTGAAGTCGAAGGTCCCGAAGGGGTGACTTTGGAAATAGGTTTCCATTTTGCCATCAAATTAGGAAACACGGATCTTAAGTCTGGTTTGCAGGCATCATCGTGAAGGGTGGTGAAGAAGAAGACAAAGAGGAAGATGTGGACGCCAAAGGAGACCTGACCATCATTGGGGACTGTGATGGTGGTGATGGTAATGGTGGTGTGGAAGTGCCTCTCTTACGGCGGGTGCCAGTGGTGGTGGTGGTGGCAGGTGGTGTGGTTTTCTTCTTCTTGGCACGACTTTTCTTCTTCTTTTATTTGGGGGTGGCTTTCTTCTTGGGACTTTTCTTCTTTTTAGGAGTTTTGGGTTTTTTGGCTTGGGCATTAGGATCCCATTTCAAAAGGGAACGAATCATGACTCCTCCTAAAGAACCACTTCCACCAGGGGTTAAAATGATTTGTTTTTTAGTCCGTGAATCGATTCTAGGATCAGCTAGTTGTGACAATGCCCCTTTATGTTTTTGAAAAAAATGTTGAGTTTGATGAGGAATGTGAATGATGCCTTGCAGTAATTGACGTGCAGTCAAAGTAAACCATCGTAACACTTCTTTAAGACTCGCTTCTAACAAATGAGCACGGACTTTCACGACTGATGCCATACAAGGCACGAATCAATTTAGCCGAAGGATGAGCTTGAAAGGAAGTCATCTCGAAAGACTGTGAAACAGAAATGACGTAGTAGGTTGTTTTTATAGTTTTTTTTTTAAAAAAACAAAATGGGCTGAAGGGGACGTGTAAATGACAGGACCACCTTCTTGACCCCAAGGGTGAAACAATTGAGCACGAAATCTCAAATAGTCAGGAGTATTGGGTTTTAAGTCGATGAGTAAATACTCGTGAGGGGTTTGAGTGGCATCGTCGTACGCATAATTGAGCCAAGGAGCCCATAACTGTTTGGCTAACACTTGTACTTGAGATTTGTCTCTGGGGCTTTTAAACAAGACCACGTAATGCGCGTTCAGACTAATGGTTCGATGGGCTTTACTTTGATGAAATAAATTTTGAGTAATGTAGACAATACTAGCATTACGATGGTGTCCTTTTCGTGTAAACCAAAGTTTAATTTCTTCTTCGTCTTCTCCTAACATGTCATCAAAAATAACCAAATGGGTTTGACTCACGTCAGACACGATCCCATCGTCTTCGCGAGGAATACCATCTACAAATGAAATGGTTTCTCCTTGACTTTCTTTCAATAACGTGTAAGACGGTTGCCACTCTTTGTAACACCACACGATACGTTGAGGTGGACGATCGAACAAATGAGCTTTTTGTTCGATCAAACGTTTGACAAATTCGGTTTTACCTGAACCACTCGGTCCAGCAATCAACATGTTAAATGGATGGCACAGATACAAAGCGTTCCAACTTTGACGATCTAACTTTTCGTCAATCACTTTAACCACAGAAGAGGAGGTAGACGAGGCAGAAGAAGAAGAGGATGTAGCCATGACTGAGGTAAGAAGATTTTTGAGAAGAAGACAAAAGACCCAAGGCATTTTATACGTTTCATACACGTTTATTTTTTTTGTAAAAAAAAAACCAAACCAACCAACAAAAACATATTTTACAACTTTACACGAACACGAAGAAGTGAATTAGTGAGAAAATATCCAATTAAAATGAACACGTACACGATGAAGACTACCACTAAAACATCTAAAGTTATCTCTAAACAAGTCAATGAACAACAATATTTTCGTGTCCTAGTAATGAAGGACACAGACACTGTTTGGGGTGGTGGTATTCTTCTGGTCTTCTTTGTTTTTGAATCCTCTGACGACAGCGGCGGTGGTAAGGAAGGGTTGTATTCCTCAAGAGGTATTTGAACCACAGTGGTGTCAGGTTCTTCTTCTTTTTCTTCTTTCAGGGTTTCCCATTGAGGTTCCCATTTTTTCACTTTTGGACCCTTATGGACAAGTTGCCAAATCTTTGGCAAACTGAGCCACTTCTTGTAGCCAATATTGGAAACCAAGGTTTCTCCAGGGTCGTAGATCTTTCCAATTGAAAAGTTGTTGGTGTAACTCACTAGCAATACACACTTCTTGAAATGTTTTATAGGCAGATAAAGTGTGACGAATGTCTTCTTCACATGGAGGATCCTCACTGATTTTCATGACCACTCTCAACTCTTTAAGTACAATTTTTCTTTCGTGTACTGATAAAATCAAGCTTTTATTGTCTTCTTCTTCTACTAAGTCCGAAGAAGAACACAGGGTCATATTGTTTTTTTGAACTCAACAATTGAGTCCAAAACAACCACGGATCCTCCAAAATAATCCAAGGCAAACACTTGTCCTCAAAAATAGTCCACAACGAATGTCCTGGAAAACGAATTCCAAGATAAGCAGTCACTAAGACACACACTGCATAACGTCCAAAATTTAATGGCAACAGTTCTTGTATCAAGTTATTATAATCCTCTAAGGTCTGAACACGATCGTTGACTTGCTTCCACGGAATCCGTTTCACGAGTGTAGAGCTCAGGCATACCAACTCTTTATAGCCAGGCTCCCAATGGCCACTTAGTGGTGACGGGCCAGATCTTTGGCAAACTGTGGTACTTCTTGTAGCCAAACATCGAAACCAACACTTTTCCAGTCACGTACATCTTTCCAACCGCTAAGTTGTTGGTGCATCCAACTAACAAGGCACACTTCTTCAAACGTGTCAAGGAAAGATAAATTTTGACTAATGTCGTCTTTCCCACTTGGGATGTTCATCACCACTCTCAACACTTTGAGTATAATTTCTCTTTCGTGTACTGATAAAGCATGAATGCTCATGTTTGACTTCCTTCCAAGGAATCCGTTTCACGACTGACGTGTACAGTGCAGACTTGCCGACTCTTTATAGGGGTCGATGGCAAAGGTAGGTATCTTGGGTGGCATGTTTTTATAGCCAGGCTCCCAAGGTTGGTACCTTTTGAGACAGTCTCCTTCAGGATAGTAGTAGTGATAGACGTTTCCCATAATCATTCTTCTATGACCTTGAAAGAGGGTATAGTGTAAAAATCGAGAAATGACTTTGAGTTTACGTTTCACTTGGATCTTGACAAACTCTTGGTAAATCCTTTCGCGCACATTCAAAGCCATGCCACGAATGTACTTGGGTAAAGTTTCCGATTTGGAAAGAAGTAACTCTCTTTTGTATTCTTCACGATACTGGTGATAGTTGTTGTTCAGAATCAGTCTTCTGATGCGGCGAAAGTAGCCATAGCATTGAAATCGAGGAATCACTTGAAGTTTTCGTTTCACTTGAATCTGAACCAACTCATCGTAAATGCGTTTTCGCAACTTCAAAGGCAAGTCACGAATGCAGTCTTCTAAAGTAGTCTTCTTGGTGACAAAATACTCACACACCAACCAAACGGAATCGGTAGGTAAAGGATATGATCCAAAACAAGCTTGAGTGATTATCCTATCTAACTTCAAACGACGTAAAGGCGATTCGTCTTGAGGGGACAGTTCTTGTAACAGTTTTTGGTATTCTTGTCTGTTAGTCACATTTTTTTTCTTCACTTCATCCCATCGAATTCTATATTCCACTGCCACATAATAGGTGGCACCATTCAATTGCTTAAAATTGAAATGTAGTTCTTTATCAATGTCTGACCATTTGAATATCTTACACAAAATCAAATGTCTTATCGTCTTCAAATACCAATGGTTACAACATGTATGTCGTAAAGGATGTAACTGTTCTTTACGTTTCACTTGAATCTAAACAAATTCTTTGTAAATCCGTTCTCGTATCTCCAAAGGTAAACCACGAATGCGATCTTCTAAGGTAGGAGGTATATACTGAAAAATATGTTCTTGCAACTCCAATGGTAAACCAGTAATGTATTCTTCTAAAGAAGTATTCTCATCCGCCATGGAATTTTTTTTACTTCTTCTTTTGTTTGGCATCTGGCTCATCGTACCCGTACTCTTCTAAGGCCACTAAAGGTAAGAAGTGACAGTGCGGAGACCATCTGGCATGTTCAATGTAAGCTGAGTCGGTAGGCTCCCAATGGTGAAGTTTCACACCACAACTGAAACATTGAACTTTATCTCCTTCTCCCGTGTATTTAAATCCAGATCTAGCTAAACCTTCCGGTTTAGGTCCTTCTAGATATTTGGGCCACTTGTCTTTGAATGACTCGAGTCGACTTTCATACTTGGAATAACCAGGTAAACTCACAGATATTCTGACATGCGAATATTGACCAACATTGACATTGTTGTCGTTAACGTCAATACCGGTTCCTTTAGTATTTCCACTAAAGCAAAAAGGGCGTACTGCCTCTTTAGAGGGTTGTTGTCGATGAGTGGTGAGACTTGGAGAGGGTCCTGAATCCAAGATGTTACAAGCTACGGAATCCGTTTGAACGTGTGAATCGGGAATACCAAACCGTACAGAATCCGTTTCATCGCATGGTACTGCATCACACTCCAAGTCGTGACTCATCTTATTGCTTCTTGGTTAACGTTGAAAGTCGGAATGAAGGGTCAGGCTTGGAAGGGGTTCCTTTTTTATACCTGTCGAGTGTACCATCCGAAAAGTATTGTAATGTGATCCGTGGAAACGCTAAAGAAAGGGAAGCACAGTTTGGTGACCATCTGACATGTTCCAGGAGAGCTGATTTCTTACAATCCATACGAATAGTGGCACCACAACTAAAACACTGTACTTTGGTTCCCTGTGCAAAGTAAACAAATCCTGCTCTGGCTAAAGCGTAGGAAGTAGATAATCCATTGTTCCTAAGTTTTTTTGTGCTCCATCGATGAGGACAATAACAATAGTCAGGCATGTGCTTAGGCCAATTTTTGAACGTCTTCAAGCGACTGTCACACTCACCATAGTCAGGCAAAGCCCATGTTGAAGACATCCTCTTGGTGTTGTGTCTCTTCAAGAGGGTTTCCTTTTTTTATACTCCTCCAAATTGGCGTGTCCGTAAGGCAAAGTGGTGTGATCAGAAAGTCTCACTCGTTTTTTTTACACGATGCGGTACACTTTTTGAACAAGTCGAGTCACGATTTGATGATTAGGAAGTCGTACAATCTTGTGAGGTTCTAACGTAGGTACTCGAAAGTCTTCCACTTGTCCAGACAGTAAAGCATTTTTTAAAACCTCAAAGCTCACTACTTGGTTGGTTCGATAGTTGAGAGTCAAGCCTTTGACTTTACAGGAGGTGTGAAGTTGGCCTTGCGGGTCGCGGTATCGGTACCCGTAGTTTTTAGGGCCACCGCTGGCAAAACTCAGAATGGTGTCTTGAGGGTGCTCGTCTGTCCAGGCTCCTAAACGATCTCCTTGAATGGTAGGGTGGGGGCAACCGGGGCGATGAATATAGATGCAACTGTCAGTATCAAAGTACAGGACACGATCTCCCAAGACTTCTAACGCTTCGTCGTACAATTTCAAGCGAGCATGAGCGGTCACGTAAGCGGCAATGACTACGTTGCTAAACTTGTCAGGTTTGACAAACTTGGGTTCTTCTTCTAAATTGACTAAGATCAAATCATCGCGGACGATTTTGACGTGTTTGACTAGTATACTTTTGTCGTCCACCAGTTTAAAGTAGCGATAAGGATCGTCCACGTATTCCGTTTTGGGTAAGATCGTACGTTGGGCCATTTTTCCCCACAAGCAATTGAGCATCACTTTGGCAAACGATCTTTTTCCTTCATTTTTTTCCACCTCTTCCAAAGTGATGCCTTCGATGTCACGGTATTCTTCTTTGAATCGATTTTGGTCTTCGGGAGTCTGACACCACGAAGGATAACCACTAGCTTCTTGTTTCAGTTTTAAAAACTGATTGACGTACCCCGAGAAAATGCCTGGATGATTGGTGGCGTCGTCCTTTTGGTATTGGGCTGTAGTTGGAAAGTGCCAGATTTCGTACACTTTCAACAAACGGTATCCACGATCCAGTGCCCGAAACAATTCGGCGCTCACCCACGTTCCTGTCAAAGACCATTCTTCCTCCGTGTGGCGACAGGGATGATCTTGGTTGCACGTTTCGGCACACGTCCGACATAAAGGAAACATCAGTTTTCCTTGACAATGGTGAGGTAAGATGGGATGGTACAAGTGGGTCGTAGGTAAGACTTTACATTTGATTAATCCTTCGTATTGACGAATGTGTTCCACGTCAATGTGTTCTGTCAACATTTCAGGGTGCCCGATGGGAAAACGAGCATATTTGCACACCCAAGGATACAAAGAACACACGTCGATGTACTTGATTTCTTCTCCTTGGGATTCATTCACGTCGTACAGTAAGCGAGTGGCATTGGTTCGTCCTCCAAATAAACTGTGTCGCGGATCTAAAGGTTCGATGTCAGCCGCGTCGTAACTTTGAGTAATGTTCTTAAATTCAGGATCGGTTTTCAAACGTCGATCGTACTCGTGCTCCCACATTTCTACCACTTGGTATCCTTGACTTTCTAACTTGAGTCGTCGTTGGCAAGTCAGTTCGTATAACTGTTCCATGGTAGAATCTGAATAAGGGTTTTTCATGTCTCGGTCAGGATAACAAGTAGGGCATCCGTGAAACAAACAACCCTGAAACTCGTATACTGCGTGCGGGTTTTCTAAATCAAATCCATCCACGGAATAACCTCCAATCTTCTTTTCTCCTCCTCCGTTTCTAGCATGTTGTATCCATTTGTCTTCTTTTTCACACAAGTAATGAAACCAACGTAAAGATTTGACCGAATATTGACGACTAGCAAAGAGACCCGTGTTGGAGTCGATGATGGCCAGTTGGTTCTCGGGCATGAAATTTTGCCTGTAGACTAAGGAACAGGCTTTAGGTAAGGTGGCTGCATCTTTCAAAGGATCGACCTCTCCATGATCGAGAAATAACTTTCGAAATTTTCCACAACAACGTCTTAAAATATCCACATCCGATCGACAATATTTTAGCATCTCTTCTTGAAAGTCAAATGGATCGTTCTGGTGAGCACGGTACCAAGTGTGAAAAGCTTCTCGCTGTTCGGGGCGCATTCCATCAGGGTCGTAATCATGAAGGTCAGGCAAATGAGGTAGGACGGCCTGTTGATTAGCTTCCGTGTTAAAGAAGTGAGGAAAGTAGCCTTTGGCCATTTCTGTCATGCCAAACGTTTTTGGCATGCGACTCAAAGGCATGGCCAAATAACTCATTGAATCTTTAAACTGAACTTGTCCTACTTTCATGTAGATGAGTTTTTTTCCGTTCATGGTGACTTCAGGGCGTTCGGTTCCATGGTTCAAATAATAATTGAGTAAAAACTGCCCATCGTATCCCGAAAAATTGTGAGCTATGACGGTGGCATACCGATGACAATCTCCATAACGTTGAATGTCTTCTTCGCTCCAACTGTCGTGGGTGGTAGGGTCTAAAACCCATTCAGCAAACTCAGACAAAGTGTTAACTCCACGAAAGATTTTTTCACGTCCTCCTGGAATTCGACTACAATGAGGGCAGTGAAAATGAATCGATTCTTGATTACACTGATCACAAGCCCGATGTGCCACACAAAAATTAGGAATGTGAATGCCTGTTTCTTGCATGCATTCAAAATCAAAGAAGATGAAATCTACTTGTTTCTTGTTCTTCTTTATTTCTTTCTTCTCTGTCTTGTCAAACTTTTGAATAAAACATCGATGATCAAAATCGACGATCTGATGACAAATAGAACATTTTTTCTTGCCAGCACAAACGTGTCTCTTGGAGTTGTTGGTACGAATGAGTTGTCCACACATGGAACACGATTTCAATAACTCGCAAGCACATTTTTATTGGTGACCTTGTGTCTTGCGATGCTGTTGGTAACAAGAAGGACTGACAAAACTTCGTCGACACACCTCACAATGGACGTGATTTTGTTGTTGTTCAGGAAGGCATGGTTGGTCTGATATACAGACCCGACATCTTGCTCCGCAATGAATGTGTTTCTCTCGACCCATGGTTGCATTTCTCACAGTAGTAAGAGTATCCCAAAATTCCGGTAATACTAGTAATGGCATCAAAATGTTCTTGATGGTAATAAAGATGAATGTATTTTCCCTCGGGGAAATCGGGGCCTCGAAACACCATATCTCCGCGCACTTCTTGAGGGTGTACTTTCAAAGTATAATGAGGAGCCAAAACATCTTGAAGTTACTGCATTTGAGAAATACCACACACGGTCTCTTTAGGGATCCCCGCTTGTTTCAACAGGAGTTCTGCTTCTTTTCGTTGTTGGGGTCTTTGCGATTGTCGAATGTTTTTCCAGGCTTTTTTCCATTCTTTACTCTCGTTCTTGTTAGCATAGGTGCGGCCCACTACGATAGCTCGAGCCAAGCACATTTGGTCTTGAGTATTGCTAATTTGGACGACACTATGTTTGGTAGTACGAAGATCGTCCACCAATAACGGTTTTCTGCTTCGTCCACTTCCTCGAGGTGGAGCAACGTGTGTCATGTAGAGTGTGGCCTTTCCATCGGTGATGGTAAACTTGTCATTGGATTGTTGCACATGTTCTATTTTGGACATGACTTTGTCTGGCGTTAATTCTGCCGGGGTGCTGAACTCGATCCAAACGGGACTCTTCAAGTTGTCATGATGAATAGACAGTCTCAAACGATCATCTTCTTTGGCTCCACATTGCCGTTTCAAGTTCTGTAAGACAGAACCCCACAAATCGGAAATGAACCCCGCCGCTTTCTCGGGAGGTACTTCGGACTTGAAGTCTTTGAAGTGAACCGTGTGAGTGTAGGCCGTGGTTCTAAATTTTCGAGAGGTAATTTTTTGACTCTCTCGAATCCGATAGTAATTTTCAGGAGGAGCGAAGGGACTAGATGGTGTTTCTTGGTTTGGGGTTCTGGTGTTGGTAGTGGTAGTGGTGGTGGGTTTTGTTTTGGGTGGTTTGGAAGATGGTAAGGTTTCAGGTTCACTCATCTCGTCTTCGAAGTCACTGGCATGGACTTGAGCTAGTAGTTCATCTAAGGGTGTTTCAGGTGGCACGGAAAATCTTCGTCGTGGTCTCTTGGTTTCTTCTTCTGGTTTCTCATGATGGGGGCGTGATCTTTTCGTCTTGAAGTTTACGTTGAAACTGATTCAGTTTCACCCAGGTACCTTTATATAGAGAGAGGAGAGTATATTAAGAGAGACCTTCTTACCTTCAGAATCAGTCATTGGTGATTGAACTTTCAAACTGTAAAGATGGAAGAGTCAAAAAGACAGATTGCTTTTTTCGTGAGAGATTTGCAGACAGTCATTCGAAAGTATACTAGCAGTAAGAGTAAGGACTACTCCTCCTCCTCTACCTCTCGAGATAAAAGTCAAGATACTTGTTATATCTGTCAAGAGAAAGGACATTGGGCTCCAGAATGTCCACAACGTCAACAGCAAAAGAGAGACAAAACAAAAGATACCTGTTATCATTGTAAAGGACCAGGACATTGGTATTCGGAATGCCATCAGAAAGAACAAGAACAAGAAAATCTACCAGAGGAGAGAGAGGAAGTCGATTCAACAACAAACCTAGAAGAAGAAGAAGAACATATCATCAAGAAAAGTAAGAAGAGAGTGAGAAGAATGGAAGACAGTGAGAATGAAGAAGAAGAAGAAATGGAAGACATGATTCCTGTGACGGTCAGGATTCCTATGAAGAAGAAATTCAAGAAGAACAAGAGAGACAGACAGTGAAAAAAATGAACTTTGTTTTTTTGTTTTTTTTTTGGTGTTATATGTTCATTGGTGAATTATTTTGTAAAAAAATGGAGAGAATACAACAGACTGGAAAAAAAGTAAGTGGTGATTTTGTGTTATTTTGTTTTAGAGTATGGTTGCACGCACGCACGCACTCACACTGATATACAAGACAATGGGATTTTTTAAGTTTTAACTTGATTTTGGCAATTTGATTTCTTTTCTAGAAATCTGGGGGCCCTTAAAAGGACCGTTGGCGGTGTTTGTTTTTGTTGGCTTAAAACAAACTTTTTGAAGTTTTTACATAATCAACTTCAATTGTCGTGGTCCTTTACCACGACCTAATCCAAATCCTGCTGCTGCTGGTGTTTTGCTCATGGGGGTAGTCACTGGTGGTGGTGGTGGCATCTCACTAGAACTGGTAGGCTTGGAAGAATGTTTAGCCCGTGATGGCCTTTTTCGTTTTGGCTGAGTTAAAGAATATTTATAGGCATTGGTCATCCATTTTAACTCATATAATATCTCTTCTAACAAACTCACCGTTTTTTCTTCCGGACTGATGCCTTACTTTACTGATTCCTTCGTCTCCTCCACTTCTAACTGATGTCTGATTTCTTCCTCACTTTTTCTTCTCTCTTCTTCTTCTTTCTGCTGCTGAAGAAAAAACAATTCTTCCTCCTCTCGTTGTTTCTTCAAAAAATTTTCCATCTCTTCCTGTTGCTTCTTTTTAAATTCATCCATCACTGCTGTAGCAACAACAGTAGCAGCAGCAGTAGTAGTCTCAAAATTTTGATTTAGAAAATCTAAATCAAAGTCTTCCGGCCGGAAGTTCAGCAAAGCAGCATTAAGCATTGAAGGCTCACTCCAATACAAACTTGTCTTTCCGGTCGTCTCCATGAGCCTGTCGAAAAAGTAATAAACCCAACGAACGCTACGATACCTTTATACCCAAAATGACGTCATACCCCTACTCTCTTCCCATTGGAAGAAAACCCGACCTACTTGTAACGCGTGATTGGATTGGTAGTTCATTTCGATGCATTTCAATCCGATCGTACGGTATATATATCACCGCTTGTTTCATAAAGCTTCACCGGTTTTCTCCAGAACCACTTAAAAAGACTAAATCATGTGTTTTAGCGTGGAAGCATCGAACATTGTCTCGGGAATGCTGTTTAACCCACCATTCCCAATGTATGTGAAGGCCTCATGGGCTATCACAAAAATCACAGAATCAACCGAATGGAAACGACGTATCTACATCGAACGTCAAGGATGTTTGAAGAGAGTACTTCTCTACGGACTAGAAGTTAGAAGAAGTAGAAGAAAAAGAAGACCTAGCCAAAGATGTAAATGCTAAACCCCAAAACAAAAAAACCCAACGGTCCTTTTAAGGGCCACCCCAATCTCTAGAAAAAGATTACTACTCTCATATTGCCATATATATTTATGTTTTATATGTTTTGTATGTTTGTTTGTTTGTTTGTTTGTTTTGTGATTGCCCACCCAACCAAAAAAAAAAACCCCTTTTCCTTGTATGTTTTGTAGTGTGTGTTGTATATAAAAAAGTAAAAAATTTGGCTGATATGGTGTGTGTTGTATATAAAAAAAATTTTTTTATCAAAAAGTAGTTTCTTTTAGGTCCGCGCTTTTTTAGAGTCAGGGGTGATAGAGTGCAAAATCAGCGAAGCCTAGAATGACGTCAAATGAATGACGTCAGACGCGGGGTAGTGGGGTGATGGTTTTTTTTGGTTTTTAGGTGTAAGGGATGTTTTTCTTTCACGTCCGCGCTTCTAGTATATTAAAACAACGTCTTCCCTAGTCGAGCTATCCCGTTTATTCAAGAGAATGAACACAATAGAAATCGTGAGACAAGTTAGAGTTCATCTATTGGTGGCGTGGCACCTCCTCCAAGCCTTGGAGAAGAAGGAGAAGGAGAAGAGGGAGAAGGAGGAGAAGAATATCCCCATCAAGCCCCACCGGATGATGGAAGAAGAAGAAGAAAAGGAGAATTGGGATCCGGAAGCGGACCAACCTCCCTTTATTCTAAATAACAGCTCCAAGCGCTGCATGAGCTTCAATACATGGAGGGGGAGCTGCCCTGCATGCAGGGCAAAGCCTGGGAGGTGCCCACACCTCTAGATGAACTTTAACAAAACAAAAAATCCAACGGTCCTTTTCAGGACCACCCATTTTTCAAGAAAAGATTAATTATTCCCATTATTGCCTTCCTTCTATTTTTTTTTGGGCCTGTACAGGCCCCCAATGTTAAATTCCAGTTTGGGTCTGTAGAGGCCCCCCAATGTTAATTTCCCGTCGGAGTCTGTAGAGGCCCCCCAATGTTAATTTCCCGTTTGAGTCTGTAGAGGCCCCCAATGTTAATTTCCCGTTTGAGTCTGTAGAGGCCCCCCCTGAGTCTATTTACCCCCCCCCCCTCAACTACTTATATGGCGGAAGAAGACCCCTGGAAAACCCCAGAAAGAACCACCGACCCATGGGAAGCTACTGGTAAGTTGTCTCACGTACCCACGATGGCCGAGCCGCGACTCGAAGCCAGACGGACAGAGCTGAGCTGTCAGTGATCTGTAAAAGAGAGCGCATAAGACCACTGAGCCACCCGGTAAATGTGAGATTAAGACGATAGTACCTCGTGATGACAAAATTTTATATTTGAAACTGGGTACGTAACTTTTTTTTGAACTGAACATAAATTTTATTACTAGTATTCAAGTTATTGAAAGAAATCAACGTACGTTTCACAAAATATATAAATGGATAAAAATGTTTATTATTCTGTAAGATATTTACTGAAAATCATTACATACAGAAATAAATTGAATATTTACTTCTATTCGAAGTAATTTTAAGCTAAGCAAGCCGTTTTATGACATAGGATAAATGATTTATTGGTAACTTGGCTGTCTGGCATACATGCCGTTTTGATGGAGAAATTTATCGCAACGCATTCACAGTAATACGATTTGTCATTGTGTTTATTAAACTGATTCATTTTGAAACTAAACTGGCAATATTAAGAAAATAGTACAACCTCCGTCGTGGTACCTTTGTTACTTTCAATATACTTTTGTTCACTTTCTACCTTAAAAAGTGTCCACCTATATTTCATGCATGGTGACCTGTGAATTGTCTTTGATTTCCATACGCAAATATCAGTTGAAATTATTTATGCAAAGTATTAGAAAATTCTGGATGTATAGGGTTAGGGTCTGCTCACAATGATGCCTTATGGTACCAAACTAAAACTATTTCCATGGCCCCCAGTTTTGCCAATTTGACATACTGACTACATCTTCAACTTATTTCAATACGATAAGCGTCCAGATGTAAATAGTTTATGGAGGCTTCTATATTCAACTGTAATGAAATTGAGTTCCATATAAAGAGTCATGTACTCCAAGGTTTTTCATGGCATGGAAACCTGGTTTACGTTCGACTTTACAACCCTTTAACAGAGTCTGAAAGAGTTTGATCTTTTAGGTCCGTGTGTAACAAACGCTGAGTTAAATTTTCTTGACATTCAGCTTTCCAATCGTATCTAGCATGGATTCAATACATGTTCTTTTGAATTTTGTTATGTATGATGTTTATATAATGTTGTATATGTGTTTTGGGAGGTTATAAATGTTTCGTCACTTTAATATTTGCTTAAATCTTTATGTTTGTTAGGAAAAACATGTATAACTAGTGTCCTTGAATTAGGTTGTTTTGATCAATATGTTTTCTCAATTTGAAGGTCAAGGTTGATTTTGTTTACAGTTAAAATTCCATTAAGATGACTCATATTCTAGAACATTCTGTCATGTGACCAATCTAGAACATTCTGTCATGTGACCAATCTTTATATATATCATGTTTGGTAGACATTTTGTTCAGTTCGACATTACCATCAGTCTTGTAAAGAGCTATTACAGTTGTGAAAATTCATTCCAAATTCTAAGAGAGGAATTATTTTAATTATTCATTGGATTATTAACAGTGCTCATAAACTTTTGGATTTTGGATTTTGATTGACAATTTTGGAATTTATGTGAACTTATTCAGAGATTTTGGATTACTTCATTTTGACTTCAGCACATCAAGATTTCTAGTACATCAGGACTTTGGAGACCATTAGCACATAATAACATTCAAGGACACATTCTATATTTAGGACTTGTGATTAGAACAATCATTCTTATTGGATTATTAGGATACATAAACACATTACTGTAAGTGACTTTTTGATTTTTCATTTTAATTATCTAGTAATAAATTGCTTGTTGATTTTTACTTGATTTGTTGGTTTCACTTTCTTTCTGTTACATTTTTCTTAGACCATAGAGTCGTAACAGAAATTGGGGGCTCGTCTTCTGGGATCTGAATTTCATTAAAGCATATTAGAGATATTAAATTTATCTTTGAAATTCATATTGATTTTGTCTTGAAATTTTTTTTGTCTTTGGCAAAGATTTTAAATAGAGAAATTTGTTTTGTGTGAAACCAACAAGCATTTACAATGGCATCTAATGTTCAGAATTTCATTTCAAAACCTACCCAGGAGGGGTTAGAGTGCATGAGAAAGGATGAGTTGCTCGAGCTTGCCAGAAAATACAGTCTATCTGAGGCAAAAGTATCATTGACAAAACAGGAGATAAAGATTATTTTGATTCAGTATTTAGTAGGAAAGGGAATTTTTGATAGCAGTGCTTTAAGTTTGAAGAGAAAGCCTGTATCTGGTTCTGACAGGAAATTAAGGGAATTAGAGTTAAAGAAACAGATTGATTTAGAATTGGCAAAGCTTCAGATTCAGAGAGAGAGAGAGAAGGAAGAGAGGCAGATCCAAATGCAGAAAGAAGAGAGGCAGAGGGAGAGAGAAAAAGAAGAGAGGCAGTTGGAGAGAGAGAAAGAAGAGAGACAAATGCAGATACAGATGGAGAGAGAGAAAGAAGAGAGGCAAATGCAGATGGAGAGAGAGAAAGAAGATAGACAAATACAAATGCAGATGCAAAGAGAAGAAAGGGAAATGCAATTTAAATTAAGAGAATTAGAACTGGCAAACAGAGCACACTCCACTCCTTTAAACACAAGTTCAGGTTTTGATGTTACTAGATATATTAGGTTAGTACCCCCTTTTCAGGAAAAAGAAGTAGATAAATACTTTCTTCATTTCGAGAAAATAGCTGAAAACTTGAAATGGCCCAGAGAGCATTGGACTTTGTTATTACAAAGTGTACTTATTGGCAAAGCTCGTGAAGTCTACACTTCACTGTCAGTACAACAAAGCACTGATTATGATTTGGTTAAGGAGTACATCTTGAAAGCTTATGAGTTGGTACCAGAGGCATATCGACAAAGGTTTAGGAATTGTAGAAAAGAAACTGGACAGACTCATGTCGAATTTGCAAGGGATAAAGAACAACTATTTGATAGGTGGTGCTCAGCCAAGAAAGTTGATCAAGCTTATGATAACCTCAGACAGCTCGTATTAATTGAAGAGTTCAAGAGGTGCATCCATAGTGATATTAAAACCTATCTTGACGAGCAGAAAGTGGAAACTTTGGAAAATGCTGCTCGTATGGCTGATGATTATTCCTTGACTCACAAAATTTCTTTTGGCAATAAGTCGTCCTCTCAGCAGTTTTCTGGTAAAAAAACCATTTCAATCTCATTCGAGTACTTCCAAATTTCACAACAGCACAACTGTTAGGAATCAAACATCTGATAAGACTGATCAGAAATCCTTATCTCTTCCTACGTGCACTTATTGTAAAACGAAAGGGCACGTTATTTCTGATTGCTTCAAGTTGAAAAATAAGCAACAGAGTAAAGACAGAGCTTTTCCAAATGCTCTTATTTCTACGAGGTCAAGGTCACGGTCTTGTATTGAAAGCAATACATTTGTTGGGTCAAACAAACCCCAGTCTGATTCTATTTTAGAGGCTTATGAACCATTCATGTCAGAAGGTTCTATATCACTTATTGATGATTCTGCCAAACCTATCCCAATTAAAATATTAAGGGACACTGGAGCTTCTCAGAGTCTTTTATTATCAGGTACTTTGCCTTTGTCTGAGGAGTCTTCTTCAAGTGAAAGTGTTCTTGTTCAGGGAGTAGAGTGCAGCTTTGTAAATGTTCCTCTTCATTGTGTAAATTTGGCATCAGACTTAGTTTCTTGACCTGTGACTGTTGGGGCAGTGACTTCTTTACCCATAGAGGGTGTTCATTTATTACTAGGCAATGACCTAGCTGGAGATAAGGTTGTGGTTAATCCACTTGTAACTGACAAGCCTTGTTTGGATCAGAAAGTTGATCCTGTCGAAACTGAAATCCCTGATTTGTACCCTGCTTGTGCAGTTACTAGAGCTATGGCAAAAAGAGCTCTTGAGAGTGATGTTGATCAGGATATTATTTCTTTAGCTGACACATGTATTGGTCAGTCTTTTGATGAGGTCACTTTTTCCTCAGGTATTGATCAATCAAATGGTATTGATCACAGTGATCCTCTTTTGGCAACTCATTCTCTTTGTTCTAATCAGGATGACAAACGACAATCTCTTGTCGTTGAACAGGAGCAAGATCCCGAGATATCTTGTTTGTTTCAGAGGGCTATTAGTGAAACTGAAGCCACACAAGTTCCAGTGTGTTACTTTGTGAAAAATGGGGTCCTTATGAGGAAATGGAGACCACCTGATGTACCCGCTGGTGACGAGTGGTCAGTGAGCTATCAAATTGTTGTTCCTAAGTCATATCGACAGGAAATTCTTAATTTAGCCCATGAAACTCCTTTAGCTGGTCATTTAGGAGTCCGTAAGACTTATCACAAGATCTTGAATCATTTTTATTGGCCGAAACTCAAAAGTGATGTTTCTAAATACTGCAGATCTTGTCACACTTGTCAAATGGTAGGAAAACCCAATCAGAAGATACCTAAGGGTCATCTGCAACCTATTCCTGCATTTGATGAACCATTTAGTAGAATAATTGTAGACTGTGTTGGTCCTTTACCTAAAACCAAGTCGGGCAACCAATACTTGTTGACCATCATGTGTGCATCTACAAGATTTCCAGAGGCAATTCCTCTGAGAAATATAAAAACTAAAACTATTGTGAAAGCTTTGGTGAAGTTTTTTACACTTGTTGGCCTTCCCAAATCTGTCCAGTCGGATCAAGGGTCAAATTTTATGTCTGGAATTTTCCAACAAGGTATGCATGAATTAGGCATCCAACAGTTTAAATCTTCTGCCTATCACCCTGAAAGTCAAGGTGCTTTGGAAAGATTTCATCAAACTTTGAAGAATATGATTCGATCATATTGCTTTGATACAGAAAAGGATTGGGATGAGGGTGTTCATTTGTTGTTGTTTGCTGTTAGGGAATCAGTTCAAGAGTCGTTGGGTTTTAGTCCCTTTGAACTAGTTTTTGGTCATACTGTCCGTGGACCATTGAAATTATTGAAAGAGAAACTTCTTTCAAATGAAGACTCAAAGATTAATCTTCTTGATTATGTCTCTGATTTCAAATACAAGTTGTCAAAGGCCTGTGAAGTAGCAAGAACTAATCTTCACACTACTCAGTCAAAAATGAAATTAAGGTATGACAGAAATTCACAGGAAAGGAGTTTCAAACCTGGTGACAAAGTTCTGGCTCTCTTTCCCATACCTCAGAATCCTCTTCAGGCTAAATTTTATGGTCCTTATACCGTTGAAAAGAAAGTAAATGACTTAAATTATATCATTAACACTCCTGGGAGACGGAAACAGAAACAACTTTGTCATATCAATATGTTAAAGGAATATTCTGACAGAGATAGCTCAGCTAATTATTCAATTAATTTAGTTGTACCTGTCCCACACAGTGAAGATATCAACGATGGAATACAATCAGACTATAGTGACTCTGGTATAACCAATCTTCGGAATTCAGAAATATTGAACAACCTAGACCAGAAACTTTCACATCTACAACAACAGGAAAGAAATGAACTAAAACAGCTATTACATGACTATGAGCACTTGTTTCCTGATGTTCCAACACGAACAAGTAAAACTTATCATGACGTTGACATTGTAGATTCTGCGCCTGTGAAACAGCATCCTTATAGGATGAATCCTCTCAAACAGAACTATCTGAAGAAAGAAATTCAGTATCTACTGGAGAATGATTTCATAGAACCAAGTAAAAGTAACTGGAGTTCACCATGTATTCTTGTTCCCAAGCCAGATAATACATTCCGTATGTGTACCAACTATAGAAAAGTCAACAGTGTCACCAAAACGGATTCATTTCCAATCCCAAGAATGGACGATTGCATTGATAAAATTGGAAATGCGGAATATGTCACCAAGTTTGACCTTTTAAAAGGATTCTGGCAAATTCCACTCACGGAAAGGGCAAAAGAAATTTCAGCATTTGCAACTCCAGATGGACTTTATCAATATAAAGTCATGCCGTTTGGAATGAAAAATTCGCCTGCAAAGTTTCAACGTCTGATGAACATGATAACATTTTGTCTTGATAATTTTGACGCTTATATCGATGACGTCATTATCTACAACACCACCTGGGAAGATCATTTGGAAACCATTCGAAAATTCTTCGATCGACTCAGTGATGCGAATCTGACAATTAATTTGAGCAAAAGTGAGTTTTGCCATGCTTGTGTCACATTTTTAGGACATATTGTGGGACAAGGTCAAGTTAAACCTATAGAAGCTAAGGTCAAAGCTATCTCTGAATTTCAAGTTCCAATTTGTAAAAAGCAACTGATGCGATTTCTAGGTATGGCTGGATATTATCGGAAATTTTGTTCCAATTTTTCCAAAATTGCTGAACCTTTGACAAGTTTATTGAGTAAGAAAACCAAATTCTTTTGGTCTGACAAGTGTCAGGAATCTTTTGACAAGTTAAAGGCCATGCTTAAGAATGCACCAGTTCTTTCTGCACCAAATTTTAGCCAATCATTTAAATTATCTGTTGATGCAAGTGATGTAGGAGTTGGTGGAGTATTGATTCAGGAAGACAAAAGTGGTGTGGATCACCCTGTGTGTTATTTTTCTAAAAAACTAAACAAACACCAGAAAAATTATTCCACAATTGAGAAGGAATGTTTGGCTTTGATATTGGCTTTACAGCATTTTGAAGTGTATGTTACCTCAGCTCTTTCTCCAATTATTGTGTACAGTGATCACAATCCCCTTACTTTCATCAACAAAATGAAAGACAAAAATCGGAGATTGTTGAGATGGAGTTTGATATTGCAGGAATATAACATTGACATTAGACACATCAGGGGAAAAGACAATGTGATTGCAGATGCACTCTCACGTGCCTAGGAATGTAATATTGCTTGATGTAATTAAGTCCAGTATCGTAAAACATGTTCTTATGTAATTTTGGTTATTGTAGTATTAGATGTATATTCAAAAGAAAGCTTTATTATATAAATCTTTCTTTTTCTTTATGAGGGGAGGTGTTATGTATGATGTTTATATAATGTTGTATATGTGTTTTGGGAGGTTATAAATGTTTCGTCACTTTAATATTTGCTTAAATCTTTATGTTTGTTAGGAAAAACATGTATAACTAGTGTCCTTGAATTAGGTTGTTTTGATCAATATGTTTTCTCAATTTGAAGGTCAAGGTTGATTTTGTTTACAGTTAAAATTCCATTAAGATGACTCATATTCTAGAACATTCTGTCATGTGACCAATCTAGAACATTCTGTCATGTGACCAATCTTTATATATATCATGTTTGGTAGACATTTTGTTCAGTTCGATATTACCATCAGTCTTGTAAAGAGCTATTACAGTTGTGAAAATTCATTCCAAATTCTAAGAGAGGAATTATTTTAATTATGCATTGGATTATTAACAGTGCTCATAAACTTTTGGATTTTGGATTTTGATTGACAATTTTGGAATTTATGTGAACTTATTCAGAGATTTTGGATTACTTCATTTTGACTTCAGCACATCAAGATTTCTAGTACATCAGGACTTTGGAGACCATTAGCACATAATAACATTCAAGGACACATTCTATATTTAGGACTTGTGATTAGAACAATCATTCTTATTGGATTATTAGGATACATAAACACATTACTGTAAGTGACTTTTTGATTTTTCATTTTAATTATCTAGTAATAAATTGCTTGTTGATTTTTACTTGATTTGTTGGTTTCACTTTCTTTCTGTTACATTTTTCTTAGACCATAGAGTCGTAACAATTTATACTTGAAAAAATGAAAGACTTCAGAAATCATTAGGATCGCATTACGAAGAAAGATGATTATGAAAATGAACCTGAGAGCGTAATCGTTCATTGTTACAGAAAGTAAAACTACCGTATGATACTGATAAGAGAATGGACAAAAAAATAATTAAAAACTTGAAGATGTTAATGCATGGTAAGTCTGATTTTTTAAATGAATTTTTTTGTATCTTACAGCATTTCGTCTAAGAAACTATATTATGTATTAAGCAGTTCGCATTCAATGCTGTAAAATAAAACGGCGGCCTCAAGTACGGCCCTCATTCACTTATCCTGAAAATAAAAATTAAGCACGTATTTTAGGAAACAAAACCATTAGTCAGAGCGCCAATTTGTCTAATAATACATTTACAATCGAACCATTAATGCCAAAGAACTAAACAATGTTTTTGATTGATGACAAAAAAATCATAATCAGAAGATATTAAATTGGTTCAAACAAAAACGAGTTTTATTTGTAACGGGGAATCAAATGTGGTACTTTAATTTCATCCAATATAGCTCAAAATAGAGTAGAAAATGATCATATTCTTGGTGAAAAGTCTAATCAGTATCTTAGTCTTTGCGGACTTCATTGAACAAATGTTACGATGATGTTTATAAAGCATGTTATTTCCAGATGCTAGCTAAACATTAAGCCCTTATATATGAGATCTTTCTGGTTAATTGTACGTTTGTAGCTAAGATATAGACGAACGGGTTTTCGTAAGTTTTTTATTTCACATTTTTATCAAAGGGGCGGGCAAAAGACATAAGTTCATCACGCAAATAAAGATTTTCTGGTGCAAGTTGGAAATATGTAAAATTTTCTTTTAAAAACTGTGATTAATCTATACCATTTGAAACAAATGTTCAAATGCATGAGTAAATTTTCATCATCCCGTGTTAGAATAGTATCGTCTTTACAACAGATAAAACTATAATATTCAAAAAACATCAAAGAACTTGTGATTACCTTTCGATTTACTGCTTACCCATTTTGTAATATTTTAATATCCTCCTCAGTTGTCATGTGATTTCAGTGGGCAATCGTTGCCTGTTTTGATGAATTTGGCCTGATCTGCAATGTATATGACAGAAATAATCTGTTATTATGATTTATATAAACAGTGAAGACATACTTTATATTGCATAAACAATTATTAATAATCACGTAATAACTTTTGATAATTTGCGATTGGTTACTTCCTTGTATTGTCTCTATTGAGAACGAAAAGAGTACAAATAATCATATCTATTAGTACTATATGGTATGTAACAGTATAAATCTCACTAAAATCTTTGTATGTAAACTAATCCGACTAGGTTGCGTTTTGTATTTGAGAATGTGGTGATAATTTCCATCATGCAGAAAAAAGTTCACTTTTTACTTAGAAATGAGAAGGTTTATCTTTTACAGGCAAATCAATGTAATCATATGGTATTACTGTAAGATTATTTTAGTCCTTTGTAGGACGCCACAGGTTTAATAACTGTCTTCTTCTTTCATCATTGTTATATAATGAAACATACATATTTTTCATGTGGAGAAGTTTCTTATAAACATTTTACTTTTGGTTCAAAACCAGTAATTGGTTCTGGAAAGAAGTATTTCGTTTTAGAAAATTTGATATGAGATTGTCTGTGGCCATTAAATATCCCATATGAAAGCTTATGATTGGGTTTTAACTTTGCGATAGAAGGAAATACATCGGCATTTCCTTTGTTATCATTATCTATGCCTTTAGATACTACCATCAACGCAATTTCAGATGTGTTTAGGACATAGTTTTCCCATGATTATATGTGGTAAAATATAATTAAATTCCAAGAATATAATAACATGCTATTTTTACACAATTATTTTTAATCTGGAGGAAATTATAACTATTGCTATATTTTCAAACTGAAGCTTTTAAAGGTAAAATGTGTATAAGAAACCTCTTCCCAGGTAAAATATTTATGTTACTCGTTAAATCCACTAATATCTTGCTGATATTAGTTCCCTTTACTATTTTAGGAAGGTGATTGAAATATAAATGAAAAAGGAACATTTGAAATATTAATCTCACAATTTACGCTAACCTAGATGACGACCGCATTGAAGCCAAAATCATGCATTGTGGAGACAAGGCAACGTATACCACAACAATTTTTGCCTACTTTTAACACAACCGAGGTTGTACATGTAAATATATGAGAGTCATTTTTGTCCTTTCATCGCCCTCTCCAGAATTATATTAAAATTTGGAATTATGTGTTTAACAATAGTAAGTATGCTCGTTCGTATTTTATGTTTTAAACCTTTGTAAAAAGGATGTCTAAGCAAAAGATCATGATTAATTTTCATATACACGCATACATCCTATACTAATAGTATAAATAAATGTGAAATATATTAAACTGAAAATAAAAAGTCATATATTTCATAAGCACTATCACATGTCTGCCATTTTGAAGAGGATCACAGAATGTGACATTTTTATTCCTTATGACATGGATGCATTGCACGACTCAACTTGACATTATTGGTTCAGCCACTGAATCATTGTGATACATCGTATATGATATTTGTTCAGCATAAAATAGATAATGTAAACCGACGTGAATTGTTAGGATTTTATTGATTTTGACTATTTTTGAAGAATAAAAATTCACGAAATAAAATTTACAAAGTTTTGCAAAAGCACTGGCAAAGATGTTAATCGTATCAGGACTCTCTTAAAAAAAAAGGAATAGGTAGGAACTCTTAATATTTAAAAAAAAACTATTTGCACTTGAGGTGTATAATCGATTGTTGAAATAATTCAGCTCCTTCTTGGCCTGTTGTGCTTCAGAGACATAAAACTTTAAATTTAAAAGATGATTTAAAACTCCCTGATTTTTTTTTTACATAATAATTATAGTCTTCAACAGTAGATATTTTTCCTACACTAGGGCTTAGTCGGTTAGCTTAAATCAAAGGGATTAACGACCTTAAGGATTGGCAGACTTCTCTTAAGCACATGTCATTGAGACTTTAAAAAATAACAAATAAATAATAAATTTTAACAACACCAGATTCTAATTTTATATTTTTTAAGCAATAATGTGATAAAGTTAGTTTGCACATGTGGTAGGACATTAAACTGTACGTGAAACAGCATCGCTATTCCTTTTGCGTTCTTCCTTATCTATTGCATCATTTCATTCAGTGACAAGGTGTTTTATTCAATGTGTATCACAATAACATTTAGAAGGCAAATAACGATCGGACAGGGAATTATGTTCATGCATTTTGAATTTACTAAAGACAAATAAGGCCCGGACAGGGAATTACGTTCATGCATTTTGAATTTACTAAAGACAAATAAGGCCCGGACAGGGAATTAAGTTCATGCATTTTGAATTTACTAAAGACAAATAAGGCCCGGACAGGGAATTATGTACATGCATTTTGAATTTACTAAAGACAAATAAAGCCCGGAGAGGAGATTATGTTCATGCATTTTGAATGTACTAAGCCGATGTACTTTGTAATTCCAATTCAATGAGCGTCTAACTTATTTTAGGTCTTGTCCTTACCTAAGTGTTCTGACTGAAGTTCTAGTCGGTTACACAAGAGTTCGTCAATAAATAAAATAAAAACGTATTTTGAATGTGGAAAGATAGCATCCAATCTTTGCAGACTGGTCCGATATTAAACAGCTTGAAGTGCTTTTACTTTCTTTTGTCTCCCGTCGGCAATCAAATTGCACCACAATATTTTGTATTTCGTGTCACTATATTGAGGATATCTACGTTTTTTGAATAGATTTAAGGAAATATTTCACCAGTGAAGCGGAAACATTGTATCGTCACGAATAGCACTACAAAATGTTTCCACTTTTAATATCTCATTATGAAATATATAATAAATTGCATTATCTGCTTATGATGCACTTAATATTTGATTCATATCATTTACGGTCAGCAATAGCAATACAGCACGAGAAGTGTAGATTTTCGCAGGATTTTAAAAATCGTCAGGTCTTTTTTGTTTGTAAAAGAGTAAAAAACAATCCGATTTTTGTCATACGTATGTTATGTCCGTTATGTTCGCATGTTCCACTATGTATACGATAAGTTATCCGTTCCGTTATGTCCACGGCTTTTTGGTATAAGTATATATGTACACGCTTATAAGTCAAGTCCAACTGTAAACTGCACAAACCCAGATCTCCCGTCGCATAATGCGCCGGCAGATCTGGGTATATGCAGTTTGTTATGAATAATTAGTAGAACTTACAATATAGACTTTCATCTGCCGGCACATGATGCGACGGCTAATCTGGGTCTATGTTTTTTTGCAGCTGGACTCAACATTTAAGCGAGCACAGACGGTGAGTTTACCGCTGAGCAAGAGTTGCTTATTCTTCCGTGTCTTTCACATGCTAGTAACTCTTCATTTTAAATATATAATGCAGGTTTGGCTTTAATTTCTTGTGAGGAGCGCCGGGTGGCCGTGTGGTCTAAGGCGCTGGTCTTCACTGATCACTGACATCTCACCTCTATCCGCCTGGGTTCGAACCTCGGCTCGGCCAACGTGCATATGTGAGAAGTCTTGCCAGTAGCATTCGTGAGTCGATGGTTCTTCTCGGGATTTTCCCGGTTTCTTCCTCCACGAAATATACTGGCCGCGATGTATAGTCTATCATGTGCTGAAAAATGGCGTTAAACCCACAAAACCCCAAACCACTACTTTTTCGAGAAGGTATTTTTAGTAAAAAGTATAGTTCTCGTAGTAAAAAGTACCTTTGCTCCATCTCGAAAATAAAATACATATCAATTTGATTAATTGAGAATCATTGTTTATATTTGAAGAGTTCTGTCTCTGGTGTAAGTAGAAGGCTAAGTAGAAGCGGAGTTATTTCACAAGAAAAATGCTGTTAATTATAGAAGAAATTTTGGAAAGAAGAGTTTTTACACCTATTAAGGGGTCTAGAGAGGAAAATTACACATTATTAGGACATCCAAACAAGGTGCATCACAGGTATAATTTGTAATGCTTTACGTCATTTGATCGTCAACAATTTTTACAATTATTTTATGAATATATTATTTTTTAAAATTGTTTTTGTTATTTTGTTTGAATTAATGTGTTTCGTTCTTGCTACAGGAAAAAACTTACAGGAAACAGTAATTTGTGGATTCTAAGGGAAAAACAAAAACCGGAAACAACGATGGACCCATAAATAGTCATTGGAATGGAATATTATGCCAAACACCTTTATATCCAGCCATGAGAACTGTTTCTAGAGATTTTATAAAACTGAGCACGCATAGAACCCGTTCATGTACACGAAGGCTTTAATTTAGTTACATATAGTCACTGAGAATCTAAGAATTAAGACGCGACATGTGCAGAAGTTACAAAATCAAAGTCTTTATTCTTGTTTTATTGATCTAAAATACATATCAATCTTATTTCATTTTTGGATGAAGTATGGCATTATATTTAGTACAGATTGTTATACAAATAAATATTTTTCTAATTAGGAATTGCGATATTAAATCTTTCTACCTGAAGATAACAGCCATAACTGCCTTACTATTACTAGTATTTGGCATTTGTTCTTTCGTCTGACAAAGAGCACGATTCTATTGCAGTGAGCGATGAGGTGGGAAGGAAACTTTTCACGGAATAATGCTCTGTTAACATGATTCTTGTATTATGTTATGTATGATGTTTATATACTTAACTTTTTGTCTGTGATTGTAAGTTGTATGGTTATTTGAAAATATATACTTAACTTTTGTTCAGTTTTTTACATAGTATTTCGCAACATGTCGTGTTGTGACATGGGTCTGGTAGACAAGTATTTTTCCATTAGAATTACTCATATTCTGTTATGACATAGATCATGTAGACAAGCATATATATAGATTGGTAAATAATTTCATTCTTGTTCTAAAATGCCTGTTCTAAAGATTAGTCAGAATTTATAGTTGTGTTGTTGAAATCAGATATAATTTGAGAGGAATTATTTATTTAAAATATTAATTGGAATTACTAAAGTGCTCGTTGACTTTTGGATTAATACATGATTTGGGGATTTATGTGAACTCATTCAGATACATTCTGGATTACATCTTTATGGTACATCCGGACATTCAAAGTTATTGGAATTAATTCAGAACATTCTGTTATTTGGATTTGTGATTAGGACATTTAGGATTATTGTTTTAAATTTAGCTCACAAAATGTAAGTGTCTTTGGAATGTTCACTTTAATTGTCTGGAAATAAATTGCTTCTTGACTTTTCTTGATTTTATTAGTTTCGCTTTCTTTCTGTTATGTATCTTAAGACTTAGAGTCGTAACGATTATATTTTTGTGGATATCATTATGAATTCTATTTAGCCGTATTTTTATCACGCCGACAAATTTAACGATTATGTTCGTCTTGGTTCTTTTATAATTTCTACTGAGCTGATTACGCGTCCAGCCTTACTCCCTGTATTAACTAAATTCTAGTTTAATCGGTCATGGATGAATACAGCTCATCTATGCTTTCACGCTTACTGTGTGTATCTAATTCGTGGTTTTATATCTTACTGATATAAAACGAGTTATTGTTTTTAGTGCAAGCTCAAAACATTGCATTTGCCTTGTCAGAGAGGTCTCATTGATGGTCACGACATATCTACAGCTGTAGAGGTACGTTTTTAATTTTTATTTATTTGCTTTCTATCGTGCTTGTTTGGTACGTAAAGTATATGTATTTTTATGATTAAAACGCTCCATCTCGGAGTGACAGATTGGAAGACGGGTACCACAAATTAGCTGGAGGTTTGATTTTAGGTGCAGTTTTCAGATTATTTCAAGATGTTTTAGATTGAGTCAAATTTCACATTGCATATTGCTTACTTGACCAGATAGTCGTTACTTTAGGAGCGACAATCTTATTTTATTAGCCCTGATTTTATCGTCATAGTCGCATCGGTATCAGTTATGCGTATAACATAGTATAAATAATGAAATTTGTTCTTTAGCTGAACGTATTTAATGATTTACATTATAAGTAAGCTAAGCTGTATATAATTGGATATTTCTTATGTACACACGCGTATATTATACCCGTGTGTGATATTTGGGAATGACGATCTACACGGTTCAGTACACATTCAGCTTGCCGGAAATGACAGTACTGATGTTGAACCAAGCGAGTTCAAGGCCAATTGTAGCCGAGTTCAGCGTTGATGAGGATTGACGGTTGCACTCCGTGAACAGAGGGGTACAGCGAGGAGCTTAGAACAATTCGTGCCTACATAGGGGGTGTTAATTTGTCTGCATTCTCTTATTTTAATAGGACATTTTTTCTGCCACATATTATTTCAATAAGACAATTTTCGCAACCTATAATCTGAATATGGAATGTTTTTTTTCAATGATTATTCAACTTTTTATCCGGAGAGAAAAACGTCAATTTACCGTTGTTAATAATCATCTTAGTGTGTGTAAATATAACTGTTTCTTGACAAAAAAGAGTTTATTCTAACTTGAGCCATGCATTTTGTTCTAAGATGGAGACATTGGTAATTTCAACGATGTTATATTCTGTTCATATTCAGTTAGTGTAGTTCCTGTTGGAATTAATTCATCCTGTCTCTGTCCATTCACGTGACAAGAATGGTTCAAATAGCAAAAGACAACCGGTAGGAAATCATTACTGGCAGACCTACCATTAACCTGTTTAGACAGAAATGAGTTACGACACCTCAAACTAGAATCTATATAATTATGTAATCATCTTCTTGTACTGTATACAGTCGGCTCTGGCTTTAATTTTAAAGATACTCTCTGTCAAATTAAATGAACATGTCGCCAACATATTTTGCGTTATATATACGGGAATTAATCATGCTAAGAATTTGTCCTATCGAGAAATACAAGTATGATAATGGAGTTTTGCTATCTTAGCAAAGCAATAAATATCAAAGAAGCCAGCATATGGCCTTAGTAAAAAGAATTGTCTATTATTTTATGACCATAGCAAGGATACTAGAAGATAAAATAGGAACGTTAAGCAATATATGGATAAAGAAACTGTTACCATCGGGAATTTAATTCGGTAGGCGGATGTAAAGTGCAGAGCACTTATTCCTGGACTTAATGTACGTAGATTTAGCTTTCGCTAAGTGGACTGCCGCATTATACTATTTATTGATATTTGACAATATTGTAAACTCCTCAACAAAATGGTTTTTATATGCTTTGAAAGAATAGGTGACATTGCATTTAAAATTCAATATGGAATTTCACGTACGTGTTTTAATTGATTGATGACAGTTATAAACAAAACTAGCATCTTCATATACATTTTGAAAAAAAAAATTCTTCCTGTACACATTATGTTATTCATTTATCATTTACATACAATAAACAAAGCATAAAAATATGATACAATGATTTTTTTTTGAGGTGAAAATAATTTTAATTTTGTTGATTTCTAGCTGGTGACCTCAGTTAGATAAATCTGCCCTGATAAAAATATTAAAGAAATCAGCACATTTTCTTGAATTCTAATAATGGCGCATGCATTGTATAAACGATATAGGAGAATGAGAAAAAAAAGATATATATATATATATATATACTTAAAAAGTTCAAAACAATACTTCCATGAGACATACAGTCCTGAAAGGGTTTGTAAATTCAATTCAATGCTTTCTTTTGTGTTTATTGTTTGTCTTGATTGTCTCTATTTTGTAATTGATTTCGACAAATACTCTCTCTCTCTCTCTCTCTCTGTATATATATATATATATATATATATATATATATATATATATACATATATATATATATATATATATATATATATATATATATATATATATATATATATATATATATATATATATATATATATATATATACATCCAGACCATCTGTCACCCCAAGCATTTCTTGTGCATCCACAACACATGCATCTGCTCAAATATGGCTACTCTTGAAAAGAGTCTCAAGGAGCTCAAAGTGTTTTACCTTAGATGGATAGGAGGATACAGATGAAAATACATTGACGAAGCTATGAACAAAAGACTCTAACATTCCGTTGTAATGCCTTCTTGAAATATAAAACCAAGAACGTCATTAAATAAATCCCCTTCGTGGTTACTTAAAAAGGCAATCTCCCAAACTTAGTATTCCTAAAAATGTCATAGAGCAATTAGTACATATCAAGGTAGCTTCGGAGGGGACCACAGATGCAAGTACATACAATTGCAAACACAAGCACTGTCGAATTTGCTCGTAACAAAATTGTTCCGAAGTTTGGCTACAAGAATTAGCTTTACTGTTTATCAAAATTTCGGATGTCGAGCCAAAAAAGTTTAATCTATCTCCTTACAGGAAAAATCCTACAAGCTGGCGAAACCGTTGAATCCAGAAAACGAATGTATAGCACAAGAATAAAATTATCAATAAAATCAATGCGAAACTAACCAATCACGACAACTCAACTGGATATTCAATAGTCCTTAGATATGCTAATGATTGAGTCAATTGGGGGTGGACCGATACAGAAGACACACGTAAAGAACTATATTGCTTCTGCAGCTGAGAACTCAAGTGGAAGTTGGTATAAATGAAAAGATTTAACCTCTCAATGTAGTCTTGCCAATATTTCAGTAAGCATCAGTTTATGACCCGTAAGCAAATCTATGCGACAAGTTTTACCCATGCATGTACTCCTTGACTCTTTACATTACATTATTATTATTATTATTATTATTATTATTATTAGAATTGCTTTTCGTTATCCCGCTACAACATTCTCTTAACATTTTTCCTTGACTACCTTCTCCAGCATAACTTTAACGTAATAGAATGTGTTGTACATATCGTAATTTCTGTTTAAATGGTGCTGTTTCCGCTACGCGCGGTTTCAGTTCTTTTAATTTTTCCCTGGTATTTGGTCAAAACAGTTTGTTCTCTGTAGGGATAAAACACATTTACACGGATTCACCCCAATTTTAATTATTATTGATACACTTTTGCTATTAAGACCGCAGATCAAAATAGGCATATAGTTTGCACATTATGATACTGATTTCATTTGTCATTCAAACACTTAAATTGTTCAGGTTTTCCGTTGGCTTTGTGGTGTTATTTTGTTTGTTTTCTAAGTTGTTTCTTCCCCTGATGCAGAGATTGATTGGCTCGAAACGTTGGGAAACGTTTTATAACTGCACTGTTACCAATTTGTGTACAGTTATAACACGTGCAAGATCACACATATTAATTTCATTTTTCTGCTCACGAATAATAAATATACGAAGTTTCGGATTTTGCTATTTCTGCAAAATCATATATTTAGCATAAATTTCTCAAATATTTATGAGGAATAGTTCTGGAGCTATGCTAGAAAAATGTCCATAATCATTAACGATTTCACTTCTTATATCGTATCTGAAATCCATCTTTTCTTCACACGTAATCTTAAGCTTTGCTGAATATAACTGGGATACTTGATAGTAAATATTTTACCTTTCAAATAAAGCAAATTTGTTAAAAAAATACAACATTTGCTCGGTAAATGAGAAATTGTCAAATTGTTGCACGAACCAAAAATAATAGCTTTGCTCAAAGTTGATTTTATCAAAGAAGAATAAATAAAAGTAACGTTTGCTTTGTTTGGAACAAGCAAAGTGTTACGTGGATGATAGTCCTTACTAAGTTTTGTTGTTCAATAATATAGTCTATACGGAAAGAAATTTGGCTACCAGGGAATTAATGGCTTATTACTATAATCCTGATAAATAAGAAGTTTACATGTAATGAAATAAACAAAAATTGTAGATCATCTCCTCTTTCATAATGCACAAATCAGTCTTTCAATTTTACCTTATTTCAGTATTACTGTATATATTTTTACATTTTGTACATGTTTAGAGATAATGTAATGACTTGTAAGTGTAAACGTTCCTTTTGTCATTCATTTCAGACATCTTGCTTTTGTGCAACACTGAATCGGCGAAAAACAAAACGTTTTGTTTGTCTTATGTCAGATTCTGATAATAAAGGACGAAAGTAGTCACTTCAAATAACCTAAATATTAAATCCTTTCTTCGCGTCAGTATATGTGATCCATTTGTGTGCAGTTTTGTTTGTCTGTGGGAACGTAAGGCGCAACAGATAAAGTCAAGTACTAAATTCAATAAATTGAACCAGACAGTACCATCTGGGTTCTCATCATCTTATCCTTGAAAAAGGATATCTGGTGGATTTTATTGCATAATTGCAGTATAAAGAACACAACAATAAAAGCGGTTACCATGCTTTTTTTGTAAGTAGTTATAATCACGAACGTCGCTTTCTAAAAGTACACGCAATCAAAGAATGTACCGTTGTATTTGTGGCAATATCCAAAGCGGAACGTTCTCTACATGCATTGCTGTGTAAACTGTGCCCAGGCACATGTAAAGAATGTAACCCTAAGGCAATTTTCTATAGCATTATTTGGAAGAAAGACCAATAGAATTTTGAGAGGTCTGAAATCTTAGTTTATATGCTTCACCTCTAAGTTAGTGAATGTTCGTCTTGAAACTGTTGTCTTATCTAGTGACCTGTAATAATAGGTATACAAAATAATAATAATAATAATAATAATAATAACAATATCAATAATAAATAAATAAATAATAGAATTACTTGAAATCTGTGAGCCGTATATTAAAATATGATTGATTAAAATTTCTGAATAACGAGCAGCCACGGCAAAATAAATATTTCTGGATTCCACGTGTTTCGTTTCAAGATCAAAGTATACTAATTTGAGCGACCTTTGGTGAAATTAGTTGAGATATCGTAAAACACTAAATTTTCTTTTTAATGAATAAAAAAAAAATCGCGTATGGAGAATTTTTGGCATCTTTAAATTTGTGAGAAGTTAGGAGTTTACAATTTTTTGGGTGTTAGTCTAAATTTTCGCTGTTTTGCAACTTTGGTTGCAAAAATTGTTTAACTCCATAAATTTCCGCCGGGTAAAAGTTTCGCTATTTTTTCACCCAATCGCGGAAAAACGAGTTATTAGAAAATAGAAAATATAATTACACGAAATTGAACCATACACGGTATTTAAAGAAAAAAGAGGTTTTCATATATTTAGATCGATATATTTTTGTTGTTTAAATTGAATAAAATCTTTAACGGATATTATCAGTAAATAAAAGTAAAACATACTTAACTGTATGCCACATTTTTCAATTACTGATAGTTATGCTTTTGCTAATTCTGGAATCAAACAAATTCGCTTAATTGGATTAAACAACAGCAAAGGTATAAGTAATACCTTATCCATTTAAGTATAATATTACAATGATTGTAGCAAGGGTATAATTGATACCGTATCCATATAGGTATAATATTACAATGATTGTAGCAAGGGCATAATTGATACCGTATCCATATAGGTATAATATTACAATGATTGTAGCAAGGGTATAATTAATACCGTATCCATATAGGTATAATATTACAATGATTGTAGCAAGGGTATAATTAATACCGTATCCATATAGGTATAATACTACAATGAGTATAGCAAGGGCATAATTGATACCGTATCCATATAGGTATAATATTACAACGATTGTAGCAAAGGTATAATTAATACCGTATCCATATAGTATTGACTAGCTCTATTTCGAAATCTAATTCCTCAAAGAAAAGCTGAAAATTCCTCATTACAAAGAAGCTTAAGACACGATTTTAATGGATGAATAATGACCTCAGTCTCAATATTTCGAAACTTTTCTGTTTTCTCTTTTATTTTAGAAAGATCTTTGAAAACCTAATGTTTTAAGATTCATGAATGATTTGATCATTTTAAAAAGTAACTGTATAACTTTAAACCTGTATATGCGCATGTGAGCATGCATTGACAACAAGCGAGATAGCGAAAAAATAAATTAAAAATTATCTGCTCCTTGGAGAGCCGCTGTATCTCTGCTGGTACATCTTCAGACTCGTAATCCAAGGGTCGCGGGTTCGATATCCGTCCAGTCCAGCCCGGGTGGGCTTCCTCTGTGTGTCCTTGCGAAAGGCACTTAGCTCTCATTTCCTTGGAATGATATAACTAATAATCTGTTAAAGTACCATTAAAACCACCACCAACAACAACCAAAAGCATCTGCTGCTTGACGTTTAATTCACATACTGCAAGGAAAAGGTAATGTTCACCTTCATGATAGAAATTTGTTGTAATCAATGGATTGTTTTCAACTTAGTTTTAAAAGTGTCTGCAAATATTATTCAATGCTGCCTTTTCTTTTCTAAAAGTAGTCCCACATTGACAAAGTTAATAGAGCATATTATAATACAGATATGTAATTAAAAGTAAAGAATGCGACCTAGGTGATCGAATATAATATTATAGGAGATTATTATTAATAAAAGGTTGGGCTTTTCCTGCAAGTGCCTGGCCTTCATTGTGTCTTGAAGTGCACCTGTGCTATATCAGCGGGCGAAAAACTGGTATCTACTCTAACATTCCTTAGCTTATTTCTGACGTTTTGATATTAATCGTGAGTCTAACTATGCCCGTCTGTTTTGTTTCGAGTAAGTATATCACTACATGAGAATCTATCTGTGATGTATATTGGACTCAGAGTCCAAATTTTGCATGCATGTGTATCGACGCAAGAAACTTTCTACTTTAGATTGTATATTTATTGTACAAGTATTTGTACAAACTACGGTCGACTGAATAGCTGTTGCTGCTAATTAGCTACAATTATATATAGTGATTGATCTCCAAACATTTACTGATTTGTGTATCTAATCTCTGGAAAGGTCATCTATCGACAGTATACACTATAGTAGGATTCCTCAAGTAAAACGTGCCTACAACCCAAGTTATTAGCCAAATGCACACGAATCTGCCATTCGTCTCTCGCAATTAATATTTAACGCCCATATTTCATATGAAAAAAAAACACAAAAGCCATTATTTTGTATAGGTTGTTTCGTCCGCTTGCATGTAGTTGTATTTGTTTCAGTTGTCGATCGGCATATCCACTGACTAATGTACGCCAGGTAAAATTTTAAATCTTAGGGTTTACAACACATGCACATGCTCATAAACTGTAGGGTACAACATGTTTGAACAATATAAACATGGTATTGCTTTGAACACACAACATATCTGCCTGCTGGCACGCCTTCGTGCGTACCTACCGACATATCTAGATCCTTTTCAACCTACCTAGCTCCCTCCAAACACACATACATACATACATACATACATACATTCATGCATATTGAAGATTGATATGTGTGTATACAACTGCTAGACAATTTACCACCTCAAAACTTTCTTACAACAAGAGTACCGTGAACGGCACATTGAACGAACACCCCGTGTAATAGTCTTTTGTGTAGCAACTAGTAGGGCATGGTTGACTCAGGAGATTATTGACCAGTGGGTCTCAATTACTTTGACCTTTGTTCAAGGCATGTCGTTTTGAACTACAATTACTATGCAGAAACCATTATTTGCTAATTAGATTTACCATGACGTGACCTCTGACCTCAAGACACCATAATCTATAGGTTGCATTATTACTCTCAGTGCAAGTCATCCACACAGTTTTTTAAAGGAACTTGCTCTACAATAAAATTTATTCTGCAAAGCCCATTTTTCTTTTCGCCATAATGACCTTGACCTTTCAAACTAAAATTCAATTGACCTCTTCCATGTATTAAGTGCAAGCTCTCCACAAACTTTGGTCAAAGTTCTTGGTTAAAAAATTAAGTTATTATACTAGAACCATTTCCTTCTTGAACTTTGATTTTTGACACCGAAATTACCTGGCTTCTTTCTTTCCCCAATTTCAAGAAATTTACGACGTTTGGTCCAGGTATGTGATGTATAACTAATATAATTGTGCAGAAACCATAATTCTTCTTTCAGTGACATTGACCATGACTTTTGTCCTTTTTATCTCGAAATCGACAGGCTTTTTCTTCATCCCAACTGCAAACTATCCACTATGTTCAGTGAAGGTACGTGCTGTAGAACTAAAGTTGTCTTGCAGAAGAGGAATATTTAATTATCAGACCGACATAAACATTTTTTTCCTGCCCGGGTTGGCATCGATCATTTAAACACATTTCCTCTGAGATGTGTCTCCCCTTTACAAGACGCAGCATCACACACGACTCGTCCAAATTAAACTAGACTGCAAGCAAACGAGTTTAGCAGCGTGTGGGTTACATGTGATATGTCACGGGCTACCACCATTCAACGGGTGGAAATTCGCCAAACTTGGTACACGGGTTCCTCACGTGATAATAACCTGCGAAAGGGTTTTGTTTTGGGATCCTCCTCTGGGGTCCCTGCGAAGGGGTCAAAGGTCATGTATACAAATGTTGCAGTAAAGCTGCCACTTTTTAATTTTTGTAATTTGTTGTTTTTTTTCTTCTGTTTTTTTTTCTTTACCATACTTTAAACATGCAGTCATATCGTGGAGACATATAACAAATGTAACGGATTTTGGATTATGAATCCAGGTCAAGGTCGGAGGGAGCGGTCCGTGATGAAGGGGAGGGAAAGATGTATTGAAAGGCGTGGGGATTAGCCATCGCGAGTCTTCGGAGTAGCTCTAATATATTTTGTTTTAAGATATGGTCTTAGATGTGAGGCAAGGGTGGCGTACATTGTTTGATCTCTGCTGCTACATCAGATATAATACATTTAGAAACAGAAATAATATTCCACTATTAATTAATTGTTATAAATGCAAGTTTTCAATGAAGTTCTCTTGCATCTTTTGTAAACATAATGAGCCTTTAAGAATACTACCACTGAATTGGCCTTTACATGACGATTTATATTTGTACTGTGTTTTTCACAATTGTATAGACCTCTTCGGACGTGTAATATCATATGTAATTAGCTAATTGTCAGGATAGGTATGTAGTAAAGTAATAGAGGCCATATTCTCTATACGTGTATTATGCTCTAAATCAAGATCATTTTCAACACTTGATAAATCATTTCTACAGTACTTTAAACGTCTTTTGCAAAAACAATTAGGATACGCATATACAAATATCCAATAATTATTACCGATATTTATAAGAACTTGAAAAAATTCTTGAAAATTGTATAGCATAAGCGCACTATTTGGTAACTGCAGGTGGCATCCCACTGCATGCTTGTATTTGAAGAACGTACAATGTGCATGTAAAAATCAGTTTGTGTATGTAGGCGATACAATAATGGTGAATTTGGAAACCTGCTCTGGAAATCTATTTTTTTTTAATAAAAGTTAACATCTTTCTTTATCACATAGCTGGTACACTTTACATACAGTGGTTGCGGTTTATTATTCTTTATATGTCAACTCGTTAACATACCACTTTCTATGAATTTCGTTAGTTTAAATACGCCCATGAAATCCTTGCGCAGTATTTGGAACAAATAGGTGACTATCACACACACACACACACACACACACACACACACACACACACACACCATCAACAAAAAAACCGCTCAGTTAAAGTTACGTAGGTTGGAATATGACCCATTTATCCTACATAGAATTCTCCGGATGGCAAACAAAAACTACTAGAACACGAGTAAAAGTTGGCATAGTTAAACGGGAAATGTGAGAGAACCGAAAAAATCCTTCACGCTGTCCAACGCTAACATGCCGAGTCTATGCTGAGAAACGCCTGCCAACCAACTGTAATGCAGACTGTCGCCTTTACATTACTACTACCACGCGATTCTGGATTTTGCACACCACCCCCACGACAAGCATGTTTTAAATGTCAACCTTAATGAGTAAATAAACTAACCTCTCTTATGACGAGAATGTCGATAAATGACGGTCTCTCAACTGACAAAAAGTTATCAAAGTACAGCATGCTTCCAAATCAAATGGTGTAATCGACATACTTTTCGGTAGAAACATTGAAGACAGTCTCATCGAAATCCGTGTATATAGCACCTAAAATATTTCATCTGACCTGACTTGAGTGAACTATGATGTTGTCCGTATCAAATGTTCTGTTAATTTGGAAGGACAGTTGCTCTTTAAATTAAAATTTGTAAAACAAATCTACTTCTAAATGTTATTGATTGTCGAAATGGGCAATATTGCTTCAACCCGCGTCAAGAACTATTTTTTCACGCGCAAGAATTGAAAGGTGCAGCGTCTGAGCAAGAACTAAATAACATGCTGAAAATCATTTGTTCTTTGTATCTAGATTTTTACCTCTAAAATACAATTTATGTGATAAATAGAAGCCAAGGTACGCAAAAGCTGGAAATTATTCAGCTCGTTTTATAAATTCAATATTAAATAATGACCGATTTGAGATCCTCTATTTATCACACGAATTCTGTGTTATTTACATTACTACACCCATATCACAATTTGTATATATGTAACACGTGTAAAAACATATCACGACGTCACAAATAACGTTATAACGTCATGCAAAGGAACGCGTAATGACCGAGGCATCCGAATGTATTTCAAAATCAAAGCACTACACTATTTTGCGGTTTGGTAAAATAAAATCTGTATTTTCCATCATGCAATAAATATAATCTTACATTTGTGATAATTTCAAATGAAATTAATGAAACTTGTCAAATAACGTAAATATTTTTGGATAAGCCTAACCTCAATTGACGTTTCAGACTCATAATTCCGGATCTTTGCGGAAATATTACTCTATAGAGCTACTGAAAACGATCAATTCGTGATCGCTTCAATCTGAGAAAAAACATAAATTGTCAGAATTGTTTCTTTCTATCAAAGCTGGATCGATACTTCAAGCAATTATTTCTCTTTATTTTGCAATCATATTAGGTTTAACAATTAAACAAAACCGGGTTTTTATTACGTGTATTTTCTCCAGAATACATTTAAATTGTGTACCGTTTTATTGAAGAGTTTTAGTGTCAACTATATTATTAATTATTTTTATTTGAATTTTTCGATTTTAGTAACAATAAGATCATATGGAAACATATGTTTTTTCTTTCTTTGTATAGATCTACACAAAGTACATGTAGTACTTTGAGTATCAAAAAAGCATTGTGTAAAAACAAAATTTTACTGCGGTATATATATATATATATATATATATATATATATATATATATATATATATATATATATATATATATATCAACACTAGAACTTGACTTTGGTTCTAATTATCAGACACATGCTTTCCAAATGTATTTATGCTTTACAAATGGAAAGCATCCGTTCATTATTTGTATAAGGTAAGCTGCTAGAGAATTCAGAGTGGTTTAGTGCTTTGAGTTTTCAGTAATAACACGAATAAAGGAGTAAGTGATTCGCACAAAAACAGCATAACAAGTATTTACTCTTAAGCCTAGTACGATATCGAATGCGTCATATCCGGAAGAAATAATATCGTTTCCGCTTTTCATCTTCTTTTTGGTCAGGTAGTTGTGATGTTTTAAGACATTAAATATGGCACTGCGCTGGCAAGATGAACAAAAAGGTATTCAAATAGATACTGTTAAGGACACACTTCGAACATCAGAAGAAGAAATAGAAAGAAAGAAAACCATTTTACAATAACAATTTATGAAGTCATGCAAATTCTCGCATCTTCACTAAACCATGGCAAAATTACATCAAAATATGTATATAATATATATATCAATATATATATAAAGTGCTCTCCCTGGATCATACAGGATGATGTGTGATAATATGAAGTGACATTACATATCGGAAAAGAATATTATCATGGAGGTTAGAGAGAATATTAAGTTCCACCTTTACTGAGAATATAACCCAAGACACCGCGGGTTACATCACCCATCACCATGCGCACATCTCCAGAAAAAAAGGATTGAAGATAGTATGAGGCATAAGCAATCGTACGTAGCAGACAGACTCGCATTGCAACCCAGTAATTAACCCTCATCTTAATACCGGAGGATGCGTGATAATATTAAGTGATGCCAGAGGAATCCGGATTGTCTATGTATTAAGATGAGAATTTCACTTCATATTATAACGCATCCTAATGTGGGATCCAGGGATAGCACTTTCTGCTCTGCCTGGTGTATACTTGTAACTTTTTATATTAATTTATATATGCTTTGATTTCTGCCCTAGGAATTCGCAGTGACTGCGTATTCAGATGAGGGTTAATTACTAGGTCACCATGCAAGTCTGTCTGCTACGCACGAATGGTTATGCTTGCGACTAGGTACCATCCTTTTTTTG
The DNA here is from genome assembly GCA_029931535.1 of Margaritifera margaritifera. Lineage (NCBI taxonomy): Eukaryota > Metazoa > Mollusca > Bivalvia > Unionida > Margaritiferidae > Margaritifera > Margaritifera margaritifera. Next base: position 987,284 of record JAQPZY010001043.1, read on the forward strand.
AGATGTGCGCTATTCGAAATATTGAGGATCTCAAATTTTCTACCTGCCACCTGGAAAGTTCGAGTAAGTCTTTCAAATTTTCGACTTAAGATCTCGAGCATAGTCTCTCAAAAATTAGAGAAACTACCCTCTTTATTTCGGAATAGCAAGTAAACATTTCGAGATACATAACCGAAAATCATGATTCCTAGTCGATATTTCGAGTTACTACTCCAAAATGGAAAAAATAAATAAATAAATAAATTAAAAAAATTTACGAATTCGATCCTCCCAATCATAGTTTTAGCTTGCTGTTGCTTGTTTTTATAGCGTATTTGCAATTAACGAACATAATGAAAGTTGTAGGATGGCGCATGTGCAGCAGAACGGAAAGCGTAGCAACATTAAATCTCAGAAGCCTCGTATGTTGGACCGTAATAATTGAAAGGATTCAACACTGTGTGAGAACAAATTTAGGAATGTCAAACAAAATACAGTGCGTCATACTAAAAAGAGCTTCCTTGAAGAGAAGTGACAAGGAACAAAATTGTGAACATTTTAATTCTGGTGAATCCGCTTAAAAGCCAGTAAGAAAATATCGTGTAAGCTGTATTTAAGCTTTACCGTAATTACTGTAAATAGTAATGAAATTTACAGAATTATATTCTTGGTTGCCCTAACGCCACAACAATTTTGATTATATATGATGTTAAATAAAATATACAACCTTGTTTACGCTTGATTATTGCATATAATGCGCCCTTTATATCTAGTCTAATTAATGTTTTTAAGACCATGCACGGATAATATCAATGTTTCAATATGTCAACTATTTCTTTTTACAAATTTAGCCAATTTTGAGCTGGGCTTCTTGTAATACTCATATATCGTAAAATTAAATTTCATAATGGAAAATAGAATCTGACCATTAAATAGAATGACAAAAATTTATAATTTTCAGTGATTCCAATTTACTTTTCATATACCACTGAACTACTATAAACAATTCCTAGTAGTAATCTCTGTAAAGAGTTATGGGAATATTCGAAATCACTATTTGCTAAAACCTGTTGAAAACAATACTTGGCAAAATGGTTTAGACGTTTATTGTTTATTATAGTCTCACTTCTTGTACAATCACTAAAGTAACAAATGAAAAGTAAAATAAATTAAAATAAAATGCACTCTTAAAAGTAATAAAACATCTACATAAACCACTTTTAGAAGTAATATAACATCTACATAAACCACTCTTAAAAGTATATAACCTCTAAATAAACCACTCTTCAAAGTAATATAACATCTACATAAACCACTCTTAAAAGTAATATAACATCTACATAAACCAGTTTTAGAATTAATATAACAACTACATAAACCAGTTTTGGAATTAATATAACATCTACATAAACCAGATTTAGAATTAATATAACATCTACATAAACCACTCTTAGAAGAAATATAACATCTACATAAACCCCTCTTAAAATAAATATAAAATCTACATAAACCAGTTTTAGAATTAATATAACATCTACATACACCACTCTTAGAAGTAATAAAACATCGGCATACACCACTCTTAGAAGTGATATAACATCTGCATACACCACTCTTAGAAGTAATATAACATCTGCATACACCACTCTTAGAAGTAATATAACATCTGCATACACCACTCTTAGAAGTAATATAACATCTACATAAACCACTTGTAGAAGTAATATAACATCTGCATAAACTAGTTTTAGAATTAATATGACATCTACATAAACCACTTTTAGAAGTAATATAAAATCTGCATAAACCACTCTTAAAAGTAATATAACATACACATAAACCATGCGTGGAAAGTAACATAGGTAAATGACAGTGACGTAAAAATGTCGGAGAAAGAGAACAATTCCGCTACTGAGCAAAGAGCATACCGTAATATCTGGGCGCTTTTCAGGTACTCTCTGACTGATATCAAGGCTGACTTGGATGAAATTTACATGTGTAATTCTCTGTCATATGATGCCTTTTTGAGGTGGTTTCATTGTTTTATAGATGGTCGCGAATACATGGAAGATGACCCACATTCAGGAAGACCGTTGTCTGCGATTGATGAGCATGAAGAGGCTGCTGTGAAGGGAGCAAACTGATGAAGATGCTTGATACACAGTGGAAGATATTTCTATTATCACTGGCATTAATTCGTCAGCAGTGTTATATATACCGAAGAATCATTTGAAGTTTGGAAACATTTGTGCAAGATTGATCCCGCGTTTGTTGACAGCTGATCAAAAACAGACTCGGGTCGAAATCGCCAAACAGCTCATCCTAGAAAATTTTATTTTCAAATGTCGATATATATATACAAGTTTTAAAAGAAGAGAATCAGCTGGAAGACGATATCGAATGATTTATTCTAATTTTACAAAATGTCTCTCTTTCCTTTGTTGACTAATCTATTTATGAAGTAACGAAGACTTCGAATAACTTTTCGCTGAAACACAAGACGTGACGCATTAGAACTGAAACTGATGAGGTTTGGAAACTATGTCGAAATCCAAGTAAAACTTTCTTCTATTCGCTAAAATTATCTCAGATGGCAGCTTCGTTATTGCCAAGTAATCTAAATTTAATCTACCAAGGAATCTAAATTTTGTCAGAGGAAGTCATTAATTTCGGGAATCATTCACCTAGTTAATCCTTGTTATTATTGTCGTCTCGACAGTGTGCACTTCATATTGATTGAAACCACATCTTTCTATCAATTCTAGCTGTTGGTCTTACTGTAAAGCACGGTCACAGTGCCACTTTCTTTTAGGTAATAACTATGTAGATGGCAGATAGTAATTTAATAAAATCCAGCAGCCGTCTTACAATTCCATATCCACGTACTAAAGACCAGGACCTGTATCAATAAATGCAAAAATTAATCCATAACAAAACGAATCTGTCAATAACTTTCTTTATTATTTTACCTCGAAGAAAAACGATTTTTTTTTCATTCTATTTTATAATTATTCATCGAAAGAACACTGTGCCTCGATAAAATAAAAAAGAATACATACAATTTATTGCATATTATAAGTTGATTGGATTTCAAATAGTCTCTCGATGGGTTTTCCATTTTTTCATATAGTATGCGTAGAGTTACCACTGAACCTTCTTCTTGGCCACCCTACAGCTAATTTCTCACTGTTTAATAAAACTTTTAATGTGATGATAAAATGCTGAGTATCAACGTTTCCGTATCAATATACAATGATCAGGTCAGTTGTCATTACAGCGCCTTTTTTTACTGCAGGACACATGTGTAATCTCATATTTTACTATATATCAAAAGGTTGAATATTAAACAATATGGGGTGTTTAAAAGCTCAAATGAACATTTTTGCATATAGTTATAACGTTACCCCCACTATATCACCACCTTCTGTTCAGACATTAATAGACAATAATTATTTTTAATTTTTTTTTTAACGTTGCCTACTTGCAAAGTCACTACCCTGACACTATCATAATTCAAACCAGCCATCAAGGAGAGGAAATGACCTTCGTTGAAGGTATGACAGATTCGTAGTAACTTAAATCAAATTGCAGGACACAATTCTTTGTGTTTCTCTCAAACGAAAGCAACAAGGTCTGCAATTGAATGATTATATAATGTAATTTCGATAGTTCCATTGAAATAGTCTGACTTGAATTCTTTTTCCTGCGATAATTGATTTTCTTTCATCTTTACATAAAACAAAAGTATTGTATGTCAATAACTTGCATCAATTGGACAATGTATGAATCCGATTTCAGCAATGGATGCTCATATCCATGGAATTAAAGGAAGATATTTTTTAAGGTTCAGGGCTATTAACGGTCCATAAACAAAAGCTGTCTAGCATAAGCTTTGTCAATTCAATATAAGCTTTTAAATCGACATATAACGATGGGCCATCAAAGTAATATGTTTAATAAATTTATTCTGAACTGGTTTTCAGATCGATATATCACGATAGTCCATCAAGAAAACATGTTCCATAATTGTATCCAGAACTGTTTTCAGACCAGTCTTTTTCTCTATTTCTCTATGACTGTTCAGTTGTGTAAGTGACAACAAGCTTTGTTTCAGATTCAATGCGATTAATACCGCATGGCCTTATTACAAATGCTCGTGCCAGTGCGGAGCAAAAGCTCGTGTGGTCTGAAACAGGGCAACGTTTGGTGGCTCAGCATAATAGGTAAACTGTAGAGTCAGTGGCGTAGCAAACACCCAAACAATCACGGCAACTGCGGGGGAGGGGGCGAGCCCAAACGTCCCATCTAACAACTTTTTATTGGTAGGGGTCCCCAGAATCAAGTTTTGGGGGAAGACCCATACTTTCTTGCTACTCCACAGCTTAGCGGGCAATTTAGAGTGCCCCGTTTCGTGCCTCAGAGAGCTCTTGCGAGCCAAATCGTTCATTTATACAAGTATTATACGTCGAGCCTATTATTACTTAGCAGAAAATATTTTATCTCTGCCACTCGTGTTGCTGCTTTATAATTCATTGTCAGAATGGAGTATTTTGAAGTTTATATCTCTTTAACAGTAGATCAAAGGTGCAAGACAAACTATGATTTTTGTCTTACTTTAGCCAAAGGCAATTTTGGCAGCTATGATTTGAAACACACCAGAGTTTTGTCTAAAGCACACAAAAATACATTTTTCCTTTGTTTAGAACAGTCTTGAAATGCAAACACATGGATAGTGGCTAATTTTATGGGCGTACTCTTTTCTCTGCACTTTATTGATTAAAGGCTAGCAGGAAATAAACTACGAACATGCTGTATTCTGACTGAAAGTCCTTTTTCATCATTTTACTGTCCAACAACATATACAGTTTATATAGTATTACTGTACAACGACATATACAGTTTATATAGTGTTACTGTACAACGATATATACAGTTTATGTAGTGTTACTGTACAACGACATATACAGTTTATGTAGTGTTACTGTAAAACGACATATACAGTTTATGTAGTCTTACTGTACAACGACATATACAGTTTATACAGTGTTATGTATGATGTTTATATAATGTTGTATATGTGTTTTGGGAGGTTATAAATGTTTCTTCACTTTAATATTTGCTTAAATCTTTATGTTTGTTAGGAAAAACATATATAACTAGTGTCCTTGAATTAGGTTGTTTTGATCAATATGTTTTCTCAATTTGAAGGTCAAGGTTGATTTTTTTTACAGTTAGAATTCCATTAAGATGACTCACATTCTAGAACATTCTGTCATGTGACCAATCTAGAACATTCTGTCATGTGACCAATCTTTATATATATCATGTTTGGTAGACATTTTGTTCAGTTCGACATTACCATCAGTCTTGTAAAGAGCTATTACAGTTGTGAAAATTCATTCCAAATTCTAAGAGAGGAATTATTTTAATTATTCATTGGATTATTAACAGTGCTCATAAACTTTTGGATTTTGGATTTTGATTGACAATTTTGGAATTTATGTGAACTTATTCAGAGATTTTGGATTACTTCATTTTGACTTCAGCACATCAAGATTTCTAGTACATCAGGACTTTGGAGACCATTGGCACATAATAACATTCAAGGACACATTCTATATTTAGGACTTGTGATTAGAACAATCATTCTTATTGGATTATTAGGATACATAAACACATTACTGTAAGTGACTTTTTGATTTTTCATTTTAATTATCTAGTAATAAATTGCTTGTTGATTTTTACTTGATTTGTTGGTTTCACTTTCTTTCTGTTACATTTTTCTTAGACCATAGAGTCGTAACAGAAATTGGAGGTCGTTCCGGGATTGAATTTCTTTAAAGCATATTAGAAATATTAAATTTATCTTTGAAATTCATATTGATTTTGTCTCGGAGAATTTTTTTTTGTCTTTGGCAAAGATTTTTAATAGAGAAATTTGTTTTGTGTGAAACCAACAAACATTTACAATGGCATCTAATGTTCAGAATTTCATTAAACCTATCCGGGAGGGGATAGAGTGCATGAGAAAGTCAATTGAAGAGTTCAAGAGGCGCATCCATAGTGATGTTAAAACCTATCTTGACGAGCAGAATGTGGAAACTTTGGAAAATGCTGCTCGTATGGCTGATGATTATTCCTTGACTCACAAAATTTCATTTGGCAATGAGTCGTCCTCTCAGCAGTTTTCTGGTAAAAAACCATTTCAATCTCATTCGAGTACTTCCAAATTTCACAACAGCACAACTGTTAGGAATCAAACATCTGATAAGACTGATCAGAAATCCTTATCTCTTCCTACGTGCACTTATTGTAAAACGAAAGGGCACGTTATTTCTGATTGCTTCAAGTTGAAAAATAAGCAACAGAGAAAAGACAGAGCTTTTCCAAATGCTCTTATTTCTACGAGGTCAAGGTCACGGTCTTGTATTGAAAGCAATACATTTGTTGGGTCAAACAAACCCCAGTCTGATTCTATTTTGGAGGCTTATGAACCATTCATGTCAGAAGGTTCTATATCACTTATTGGTGATTCTGCCAAACCTATCCCAATTAAAATATTAAGGGATACTGGAGCTTCTCAGAGTCTTTTATTATCAGGTACTTTGCCTTTGTCTGAGGAGTCTTCTTCAAGTGAAAGTGTTCTTGTTCAGGGAGTAGAGTGCGGCTTTGTAAATGTTCCTCTTCATTGTGTAAATTTGGCATCAGACTTAGTTTCTGGACCTGTGACTGTTGGGGCAGTGACTTCTTTACCCATAGAGGGTGTTCATTTATTACTAGGCAATGACCTAGCTGGAGATAAGGTTGTGGTTAATCCACTTGTAACTGACAAGCCTTGTTTGGATCAGAAAGTTGATCCTGTCGAAACTGAAATCCCTGATTTATACCCTGCTTGTGCAGTTACTAGAGCTATGGCAAAAAGAGCTCTTGAGATTGATGTCGATCAGGATATTATTCCTTTAGCTGACACATGTATTGGTCAGTTTTTTGATGAGGTCACTTTTTCCTCAGGTATTGATCAATCAAATGGTATTGATCACAGTGATCCTCTTTTGGCAACTCATTCTCTTTGTCCCACTCAGGATGACAAACGACAATCTCTTGTCATTGAACAGGAGCAAGATCCCGAGATATCTTGTTTGTTTCAGAGGGCTATTAGTGAAACTGAAGCCACACAAGTTCCAGTGTGTTACTTTGTGAAAAATGGGGTCCTTATGAGGAAATGGAGACCACCTGAGGTACCCGCTGGTGACGAGTGGTCAGTGAGCTATCAAATTGTTGTTCCTAAGTCATATCGACAGGAAATTCTTAATTTAGCCCATGAAACTCCTTTGGCTGGTCATTTAGGAGTCCGTAAGACTTATCACAAGATCTTGAATCATTTTTATTGGCCGAAACTCAAAAGTGATGTTTCTAAATACTGCAGATCTTGTCACACTTGTCAAATGGTAGGAAAACCCAATCAGAAGATACCTAAGGCTCATCTGCAACCTATTCCTGCATTTGATGAACCATTTAGTAGAATAATTGTAGACTGTGTTGGTCCTTTACCTAAAACCAAGTCAGGCAACCAATACTTGTTGACCATCATGTGTGCATCTACAAGATTTCCAGAGGCAATTCTTCTGAGAAATATAAAAACTAAAACTATTGTGAAAGCTTTGGTGAAGTTTTTTACACTTGTTGGCCTTCCCAAATCTGTCCAGTCGGATCAAGGGTCAAATTTTATGTCTGGAATTTTCCAACAAGTTATGCATGAATTAGGCATCCAACAGTTTAAATCTTCTGCCTATCACCCTGAAAGTCAAGGTGCTTTGGAAAGATTTTATCAAACTTTGAAGAATATGATTCGATCATATTGCTTTGATACAGAAAAGGATTGGGATGAGGGTGTTCATTTGTTGTTGTTTGCTGTTAGGGAATCAGTTCAAGAGTCGTTGGGTTTTAGTCCCTTTGAACTAGTTTTTGGTCATACTGTCCGTGGACCATTGAAATTATTGAAAGAGAGACTTCTTTCAAATGAAGACTCAAAGACTAATCTTCTTGATTATGTTTCTGATTTCAAATACAAGTTGTCAAAGGCCTGTGAAGTAGCAAGAACTAATCTTCACACTACTCAGTCAAATATGAAATTAAGGTATGACAGAAATTCACAGGAAAGGAGTTTTAGACCTGGTGACAAAGTTCTGGCTCTCTTTCCCATACCTCAGAATCCTCTTCGGGCTAAATTTTTTGGTCCTTATACAGTTGAAAAGAAAGTAAATGACTTAAATTATATCATTAACACTCCTGGGAGACGGAAACAGAAACAACTTTGTCATATAAATATGTTAAAGGAATATTTTGACAGAGATAGCTCAGCTAATTATTCTGTTAATTTAGTTGTACCTGTCCCACACAGTGAAGATATCAACGATGGAGTACGATCAGACTATAATGACTCTGGTATAACCAATCTTCGGAATTCAGAAATATTGAACAACCTAGACCAGAAACTTTCACATCTACAACAACAGGAAGGAAATGAACTAAAACAGCTATTACATGACTATGAGCACTTGTTTCCTGATGTTCCAACACGAACAAGTAAAATTTATCATGACGTTGACATTGTAGATTCTGCGCCTGTGAAACAACATCCTTATAGGATGAATCCTCTCAAACAGAACTATCTGAAGAAAGAAATTCAGTATCTACTGGAGAATGATTTCATAGAACCAAGTAAAAGTAACTGGAGTTCACCATGTATTCTTGTTCCCAAGCCAGATAATACATTCCGTATGTGTACTGACTATAGAAAAGTCAACAGTGTCACCAAAACTGATTCATTTCCAATCCCAAGAATGGACGATTGCATTGATAAAATTGGAAATGCGGAATATGTCACCAAGTTTGACCTTTTTAAAGGATTCTGGCAAATTCCACTGACGGAAAGGGCAAAAGAAATTTCAGCATTTGCAACTCCAGATGGACTTTATCAATATAAAGTCATGCCGTTTGGAATGAAAAATTCGCCTGCAACGTTTCAACGTCTGATGAACATGATAACATTTGGTCTTGATAATTGTGACGCTTATATCGATGACGTCATTATCTACAACAACACCTGGGAAGATCATTTGGAAACCATTCGAAAATTCTTCGATCGACTCAGTGATGCGAATCTGACAATTAATTTGAGCAAAAGTGAGTTTTGCCATGCTTGTGTCACATTTTTAGGACATATTGTGGGACAAGGTCACGTTAAACCTATAGAAGCTAAGGTCAAAGCTATCTCTGAATTTCAAGTTCCAATTTGTAAAAAGCAACTGATGCGATTTCTAGGTATGGCTGGATATTATCGGAAATTTTGTTCCAATTTTTCCAAAATTGCTGAACCTTTGACAAGTTTATTGAGTAAGAAAACCAAATTCTTTTGGTCTGACAAGTGTCAGGAATCTTTTGACAAGTTAAAGGCCATGCTTAAGAATGCACCAGTTCTTTCTGCACCAAATTTTAGCCAATCATTTAAATTATCTGTTGATGCAAGTGATGTAGGAGTTGGTGGAGTATTGATTCAGGAAGACAAAAGTGGTGTGGATCACCCTGTGTGTTATTTTTCTAAAAAACTAAACAACCACCAGAAAAATTATTCCACAATTGAGAAGGAATGTTTGGCTTTGATATTGGCTTTACAGCATTTTGAAGTGTATGTTACCTCAGCTCTTTCTCCAATTATTGTGTACAGTGATCACAATCCCCTTACTTTCATCAACAAAATGAAAGATAAAAATCGGAGATTGTTGAGATGGAGTTTGATATTGCAAGAATATAACATTGACATTAAACACATTAGGGGAAAAGACAATGTGATTGCAGATGCACTCTCACGTGCCTAGAAATGTAATATTGCTTGATGTAATTAAGTCCAGTATCATAAAACATGTTCTTATGTAATTTTGGTTATTGTAGTATTAGATGTATATTCAAAAGAAAGCTTTATTATATAAATCTTTCTTTTTCTTTATGAGGGGAGGTGTTATGTATGATGTTTATATAATGTTGTATATGTGTTTTGGGAGGTTATAAATGTTTCTTCACTTTAATATTTGCTTAAATCTTTATGTTTGTTAGGAAAAACATATATAACTAGTGTCCTTGAATTAGGTTGTTTTGATCAATATGTTTTCTCAATTTGAAGGTCAAGGTTGATTTTTTTTACAGTTAGAATTCCATTAAGATGACTCACATTCTAGAACATTCTGTCATGTGACCAATCTAGAACATTCTGTCATGTGACCAATCTTTATATATACCATGTTTGGTAGACATTTTGTTCAGTTCGACATTACCATCAGTCTTGTAAAGAGCTATTACAGTTGTGAAAATTCATTCCAAATTCTAAGAGAGGAATTATTTTAATTATTCATTGGATTATTAACAGTGCTCATAAACTTTTGGATTTTGGATTTTGATTGACAATTTTGGAATTTATGTGAACTTATTCAGAGATTTTGGATTACTTCATTTTGACTTCAGCACATCAAGATTTCTAGTACATCAGGACTTTGGAGACCATTGGCACATAATAACATTCAAGGACACATTCTATATTTAGGACTTGTGATTAGAACAATCATTCTTATTGGATTATTAGGATACATAAACACATTACTGTAAGTGACTTTTTGATTTTTCATTTTAATTATCTAGTAATAAATTGCTTGTTGATTTTTACTTGATTTGTTGGTTTCACTTTCTTTCTGTTACATTTTTCTTAGACCATAGAGTCGTAACAACAGTGTTCTACTTCGTGTTTTCAGACGCAAAAACAAGGAACGAATATTCATTCTCGATGACGCCTCTAATAGTATTCAAATAGTCATTTTCTATCCTTAAACTTTGCTGTACTCCCGACGCATTTTTCATTACAAGACCTGTAACTGATGGTCATTAGTTATGCAAAAGGTTTTCAAAGAAAAAAGCATTCGATTCATTCTAACTCAGTCGTCTTAAACATCATCAGAACTTTTAGATTTAGAAAACAAAAGTTTAAGGAAAACGTAGGAATTCAAATATGAAATTATCATCTTTTTGACAGATTAATGTGATGTTGCTTCATATTTCATGTTCTACTTAAATTTATGGCTAAATGTGATGTAAAAATATAAACAGTACTTATTACAAATTGAGAGATATTTATACTTTTTAACACCCAATATGTTACTGGAAGGTAGAAAATATTGCCATCACATTTTTGTGCTTTAATCATTCAACCAAAATTTGAAATTTTTATATTTTTTGTTTGTTTCTTGTAATACATGCTATATATACAAAGTTAGATCATTGACCATTAATACTGACAAAACTCAGACAGTCAAAAACTTATCATTTTCCAAGGCAAGATATGTAATGAATAGTCTAACTGTAAAAAAAAATAAAAAAAAAAAAAATAAAAAAATAAAAATTTCAAGGCCAAAACATGTAATCAATTATGAAAAGGGGACAATGGCTTATCGAACTAATAAACCAATTCAAAATGCACAGTTTCATTGACTAAAGCAACCAACTGTAATAGACGGTTTAACTGTTTCGTGCTAAATTTCAACCTACGAACCTAGATCTTAAGGTATACACCAGAAATAGTAGCTATATATAAACTGATGACATTGATATTTCTGGCCTCGATAAAAAATAAAGAAAAAAAAAAAAAATCATTATGAAAAGGACACCCCGGCCCCTCCCCCCCCCCAAAAAAAAAAAAACAAAAAAAAAAAAAACCCAACAACAAAACAACCCTGAACTTGACTTTAAGATTGATTTTCAACTTTCAGCAGAGCAGATCATAAATTACTGTTCTAAGTAAAGTCCGTTTTATAATGACTGAAGCAATATCTGAGAATCAAACTCAAGTTCCAAAGTGATTTTGTATAATGGAGAGGTACTTTTTAGCTATTGCGAACTTGATTCCAGTACTGTTGTTAATATATTACATCTATGGCAATACGACATATTTCAACTAAACCAGAACTAAACGTTTCTTTATTCTGGGTGTCCTGGTTTATTTATGGCTATACTTATCAATATCCATACAAAAAGTCAAAGAGGTCGAACTATTGAAGCTTCTTATACAAATTGAATCGAGTAGTCGGACGTGACCAGATGATCTACACCCAAATTGGTATAATATTCGGTAAAATCAATAAAGACTGAATTACAGTTGCATGAGAAAAAACGTATATAGTTTTATTAGACACTATCGAAATAAAATTGATTTTACTGTGTCCGTAATCGACGACATGATAAAGTATTTAAAATTCAGATGTATCATAAAGTCCTTCAACCCAGTGCCACAAACAGGAATCATTTAGTAGTATAGGTGAATGTGAAGGCATCGATGATAAAATGTGTTCATGCGTATATTTAGTCTAAGGAACTGATAATTGAAGTTGTTAGGATATTTAAAATCTGTCGACAGTCCTGAGCTTTTTGGGGGTACAAGTCAGAATAGGGCAAACCTTGCCTTTCACAAATAGATCAACCCATCAAAGCAATGAAAACACTCTTGTTTGAAATTTCAAATTATATATATATATATATATATATATATATATATATATATATATATATATATATATATATATATATATATATATATTACAAATACTATGACGACTAACAGTCCTTTTCTATTGCACCGGATCCAGCAAGGCATCGCGTGTGTCAGAGATTGGGTAAGACAACTGAAATGAACTGACAACGAACAGTGCAAAAGTAGCTTTTAACTAGCCAAAGCGCTTTCGACTCTCACCGAGTCTTTGTCGAAGCTAATCACAACAAAGGAGACTAACAAGACAAACAATAAACACAAATGAATTCGTCGAATTAAAAAAAACCCCAAAACCCCCAAAAAACAAAGAAACAAAAGGGACACGATTGTATGTCTAATGGAAGCATTGTTTTTAAAATTTTAGATATTCGCCTTTTGTATTTGAACTTCGATGATACCATGGCAATCTAGTTGAACTTGACCTCAGCGGCGTACTAAGGGTAAATGGCGCCCGGGGCGACGATGAATGCCCAAAGCGCCAGAATACGAGCCCCGAGTTTTTATCAGCTGTTTCCGCGCCCCAAGAGCTCTGTTAGTATGCTACAGCTTGACTTACAATTGGAGTAGCAATAGCACCATCTATTTTTTAATATAAAATGGTGTAATCGTAGATTATATTCCGGATAATTCATTGTTTCTGTAATGATAATAATATCCACAATAATAATAATAATAATAAAAATTATAAGAAGAAGAAGAAGAAGAAGAGGAAGAATATAAAAAGAACTATAAAAACAGTAACATTTATAGGTCAGTAAATGCATAATGAAATAAATGAATTAATTATTTAATTGAAGAATATGGGCTCTAAACAGATAATGATTTTATTTGCGTGTGGGTGCCTGTTTGGGGTTTTATTGGTTTAAGCTGCATGGGTTCAGTTGCAGTTGTGGGCAAATTGCAGTTATTATAATGTCACTGAAAGTAGGGCCAAGGGAAGTGAAGTGTTCTGCTACTGTGTTTCTGTCCAGCTTCTTTGTCATCATTCAGATCTGTGAAGATTCATCCATTATTTTTGTAGTTTTTTGGTTTTTCCGACATACTGAAGGCCGCAAATCTTATATGTGATAAGATAAATTACATTCTCTGTTTTGCACGTTCTGTTTGGATCATGTATGGTCTTGGATTGTGATTGATGCTAATTTTGTTCTGACTGTGAAGTCTCTGAAACTTTTCGGTCTGCTGTAGACTACGATTGGTTTGGTTAGGAGGATTAACTTTAGTGCGTCACACGATTACACGATAAGCCAGTGTTTCTGGATGATTTGACTTACCTTTGGGTTGTCTGGATAGTAGGTCAGGATAAATGGTATCCGACAAACCGTTGCCTTGTTTTCTCGCTATATTTTAAGAGATCATTGTTTTTTTGTTTTAGGTTTTTGTCGTAATTTCTGTTCAAAGCCGATAAATAACAGTATCTTCTTACATCCAGATGTGATCCAGAATATTGCATTCGGAACATCCCGTATAGCTAAGAACTGAGGATACACAGCAATTGCTACGACGATGAAACATTCCGAAAAGGGTCTGAGGAGTCGTCGTAACATTTCACGAACCAAGGCTACGACAATGATTGACTCCTTTTCTTCATTAGAACATGCAAAAGTGAAATCAAGCATTACTAAATGATACAAAAATAGGAAATAGTCATGTTCTGAAAAGCCTGTTAAAAGTGGCTTCATACTTTATTGTTTCCAATTGACGATATCCCAAGAAATGTTGTTTCATTGCGTTATCTACTCTCAATCAAACCTACAGGCCTGTACTTAAATTAATACAATATTACAGCTAAGAGACTCGAAGTTGAGATTTTCAGATAAATATTTTTGCACATGTGTATGGTATAGATATTATATATCTTTTACACACGCTCTATATGCTAATGGTAACGGGATATCTTGCATAATTTGCCTTTACCTTGCACATTTTATTTTCCATTCTACCATCTGTTGACAAAATGAAAAAAATCCTCTTATTAACAGTTAAGGTTGGTCATTATTTGTCAAATGTTACGTCAAAAAAAAAAAAAAAGAAATCAAATCAAAACGAAAACAAAATGATACAAAGATCTTTATTTAAATTTTAAGCCAAGCAAGTATCAATTTTGTTCACCTCATTGTGGCAGAAGTGCCATCTTTAAATAGTTGAATTCTTTTCCATTACTCCAATATGGGTTTTTATCTTGCCTTCTATTTAGCTTATAAATAATATTTTTAATCACTAAATCAAAGGATATGCAACAATCATATATTATTTGCTTTATTGTGTAATTTAACGTTTTTTTCTTGTTTCCGTGTCTCCAAAATATTCTTTGTTACAAAAAATATTGCAGAAAATGTTGCCCCCCCCCAAAAAAAAATATTGAAGTTACCAAGAAGTTTCATTTAAAGGAACTGTATCCATATCTACTAAACCTTTCTTTATTTATCATATTTTCATTATAAAACGATAATCAGTTCAATGCATAAAAAAGCCGTTTCCCTAAATTTCACTTTTCTGTCACTTTGCTAGAAAGAAAAAGAACATAGTTTTAAGCTCGGTGTCGTTACTATCGGGACGGGTTTGATTCCTGCTTGGAACGAATTATAACTCCCTAATCTGTCTGATTATATTTGTATCTGTCCGTAAACATTTCTTTTATTTCATCATGTATCCGTATATGTGGGATCCAGTTTTAAACGTTTTCGTCTATGTTTGGTATACAGGTGTCAATGTATAATTGAAGTTAAAATTTCATGTAGCTGCCTTAGATTTCTATGTAGAAGTATATTGGCAGTTGGCTTTGTACACAAAGTAGTGTTAAATTTCGCTTCCTTAGCGAGCGAGTTCTCTAGCAGCTATAGTCCTTTCCTTGTTGATATCTTTCATTTTTGGAGATATACACACGGCTGAGTGGGTTAAAAGGAGTTAGTGCCTGAGAACGATTGATAACTGTCTAAACTGTTTGATTTTATCAATATCATTATATATAAGTGTGTGTGTGTGTGTGTGTGTGTGTGTGTTTAAGTTTGTCGTAACACGCACACACCGACAATATCATGAACAAGGTGCCCTTTGTGTGTATGTGTCATGTATGTAATAATAGAAAAGAAATCTGATTCCGTCAGTGTTGAGCGCTCACCACTTCTCAGCTACATCGACTCTCTAATTATGGTCGCGCTAAATCAAGCAAAATCTGTTTTGGAGACTGATTCGGCGCGTGCAGTTGACTAGTAACAAGACTTCAGACATGAATTGTGGTAAGTTTAAAGAAAATATTTGTGTTCTGGGCGGATCTAACAACCCTTTATATTTCATGATGTATACCTGGATCGAGACACGTGAGATTTGGGCGGATTTAACAACCCTTTCGATTTCATGATGTATACCTGGATCGAGACACGTGAGATTTGGGCGGATTTAACAACCCTTTCGATTTCATGATGTATGCCTGGATCGAGACACGTGAGAATTGTAGGGGATATTTTATGGCGAGTTTTGATTAAAGAGGTATGCGCTTATTAAAGCATGTGCGCGCATTACATGAAATAAAAGGGCTTCCTTGAAATTACAACGCAACAGATCTCTTTTATATATACGATAGTTCATTGTTTTCAAAGTATGCACAAATTTGACTTCGCAAGACTTTTATTAGAGTTTGTGCCCTTTTTGTCTTGTTGCTGAATGCAGTGTATGAGAATTTGTGAATGCAACTAGTACCTCAGTTTTAAATGGATCGCTTTGAAACTTTTTAGATATTATGATCATCATCCGAAGATGCGATATTCGACAAATCAATGTTTTCCTGCGATCTCTGTTAGAGTTATTGGTCTCTTTGACTTTTAGCGGGATATAATGTTTTACAGAATATTGCGAACGCAACTAGTCTCACAGTTTTCAGTGGATCGCCATGAAACTTTGCACATGTTATTGTCATCGAATGAAAAGCAACATATCGACAAATCACAATGCTCTCTCAATTCTTCATAGAGTTTTATTGTCCTTTTAATCCTGGTGCTGTATGCAGTGTAAGACAGAATCTTGTGAAGGCAACTTATCTTGTCGTTTTTATGGATCACTGTGAAACTTGATACATGTTATGGGTATTATCTTTAGATGTGCATATTAACAAATGTTTGTGCTCCCGCTATTTTTTATGTAATTGTTATTGGTCTTTTTGACTTACAGATGCGTGCACTATATAACGGAATTTTGTGAATGGATCTATTCTAGCATGTTTAGGTGTATTGCTGTAAAACTTGTGTAACATCTTATATTCATAATCAGAAGATATGTATGTTGACCAATCATGTTACTTACACTATTTTCAGAAAATATGACTCCTATCTTTTATGTGGTCAGAGCTTAGATACGGAAGAGGCGGGGGTATATTTATGTAAGCAAATTGCTTATCAGTCCTCTTGTTAATATTATATCATCGGTTGGAAACGTCCTTCAAAATACAGCGAAAACTCGGTCAGTACTTTTTAAAACGTACGGTCCAGAGGCGTATTATTTGTACTTATTCAAATCCAAGCGGAGATAAAATTGTAAAGAGGACTTGATTGAAAGACTAGCTCATAGGAGGTACTAATTTGTATTCATCACATGGTGACAAACGAATCCATAAGCAGCGGAATTCATATACACTTTCCATTACTAAAATTGTTGTTCTTATATTTCATTCAGTTTAGTTCTAATTCTTGAAATCATTAAATCAAAGCCTGTGCAACTGTGATAAACATACCCTTCACATAACTTACACAATTATGTGTTTTTTTTTCTGTTATTTTCCTAAGTCTGCAACAATTAGCAAACTTCAAGAAAACTCTTGAGAACGTATTGATTCAAAGTTACAAATGTATAGCAAAGATGAATACACAAAGATGTTTAAATTGAGACACTGTTAATGTAATAAATATTCCTGATTATTTAAATATAGTAAACTAATTTAAAAAGGGTTAGAGGAATGAATTACAAGTGTTAGTATATTCTGGAATTTCTACTATTATGTATTGTATTGTGATAAAAAAAATGAGTTTTTAATTAGGTAGCGGGGGAGGGGGCGCTCTTGTTAGAAGCAATTGCTCACTTTTGTGCATGGTCTTTGGGTCCCAGTAATCCGTATGTTCCTGTTTTCATGTTATTTCTCTTGCATTGTACCATATTAGCCCACTTAAATATTTATACTGTCTTTAAATAGCAACGTCACTGGGAAAATAAAATATAACACTACCCCCCCCCCCCATCTCTACTTTTCTACACAACTTGTATCAAAGACCTTTACAAGATCACATTACGTACAATAGGTGCATGAATCGTTATGAATTTGGTCTCGCCTGCTATAGCCGAGATAAGATGCAGGCATTCCTTCGAATAGCAAGTGGAAAATATGGTTCAGCTTTTGATTAAAATTGATCTGTATTGCAGAATGTCCTGACACTTTGCATGGAGAGCTGTCATGCTTGGATTGTAGAATCAGTATCAATGCTCTTACATCTCCATGAACTCAAAGCCTCTGTTCCTGGGAGCAAGGTCAAGCTCATTTAACAATCTTGATTAAAATTTTAAAAAATGTTTTCTGTATTGTCATAAGTCTCAAATTTTTGGATCGATTGTTGTCACATTCAGAATGTGGAATATGTAAGCAATGTCGTTTAATATCCATGTATCCCCAAATCTTCGTCTGCCCCTAAATCAAAGCAAAGCTAATTTCAAAATGTTGTTAGATTTTCGGTTATAATCGGTCTGCATAGTCGTAAGGTCAGATCTTTCGAGGATTGCTGTAATAGTCTAACTTCAAAATTACAGGTACAAATGCCCTTTCTCCCTTTATATCTGAACAAGGTTAAGGTCATTTTAAGTTTTCAGTTAAGGTTTCTCTGTATGGTCATAACTTTTAACAATTCTGAATTTAAAACAATAAGCTCTGTGGTAAGTATAGCTGATAATCCATTCAATACGATCTACTGACTAGGCATCAGGAACATGAATCATGTCAGCAAGGCTGTCACTAGTCTTCTCAGTGCAGTCAGACAAAACTGGGCTCGATATCGAATAATGTCTGATGTTCAATTAACATTTTCTATTGCATATGAAATGTGTAAATTGTTTATTAGTGTGTTTTGGTCTCCTCAGAGGCCCGGATTGGATGGGGTTTTGAGGTTGAGGTAAGGAAGCATGAACAGAAGCTGAGGTATTCCAAAGTTGTCTACTCGACATCTTGAATTTGTCAACCAACGATTTATCTCCTAAAAAGAATGCACCGTCTATACTGACAACAAACATGTAAAGAAAAGCATGACCTCTTGATTGTATGTCGCATTTACTTTGCAGAAGAGGTGCATATTTTAATTAAAAACTAAAAATATTCAGCCATTAACATAGCTGCGCACGTATCATACGCATACACAATTGGTGTCATTATTATGAAGCATACAAAGGCTGATCACAAAATCTTCTAACTATTGCTCATAAGAATGACACAGGACATGACATTAACATTAAGTTCCATCTGCAATATGAATGACTGTACTTAATCCTGTACATTTGAAATTTCACAGGAATATTTTGTATCCAGAGTATTTGGATTTTTGGGACCTTTTTCAACAAGAGTCTATTTATTTTGTTATATCTGTGCTAGTAGAAGTAGAAAGAGAAATTAATTGAGAAGTTTTCAGGGGCATGCAGTGACCAATATGGTATATTGTTTACAATAGTGACATTCGTTGATTGTAAATTGGGCACATATTAGTTTTACAGAAAAAGAAACTAAACTTCCCGATTGTTCATGTCAGATTAGTAAACTTCAATGGCTCTGTTACTGCTATACACTTCTTGTTGCTTGAGTTGACGATGTTCATTTATTGACTGGAAGTGATTTTAGAAGACTATGGTCAGCTCAGGCGCTAACACCAGAATAATCTACTACAAATATGATGCCTCTCAGCATGTTTTTCAACTTTTCAGCTATTCATAATAGTTTTCTTTAACATAAATTTTCTTCTTCACCAATTGATCAATAAGAAAGGATATATTGTTTCTTACTGGCACTACAAAAGCAAGATTATATTGTCAGAATTACAACTTCGTGAGACCCAACTTATTTTAAACCAACGACAAATAAATAATATATATATATATATATATATATATATATATATATATATATATATATATATATATATATATTTATATAGAGGCATTTCATACCTTCCCATGGTGCAAAGCTGCGAACCAATACAGTTCTCATCCATACAAATTGTTTAATAAGAACAGGCTGTTTTGTTCTCCTGAATACAAGGACCACTCAGAGGCCAGGATTGCATGAGGTTTTGAGGTTGAGGTAAGGAAGCACTAACAGCAGCTGAGGTATTCCGAAGTTGTCAACTCGACATCTTGAGAGTCAGCATCAAAACCTCATGAAAGTAAAAGTTAATGTATTATCATTGTTTTAATCATCGTATAATTAATGTTGCATATTGTTCAGGAAATAATCTTTCAAAGTGTGCCAGACTCATTTGTTTCCGTACATCTGTTTTCAGCAACCATTTAGATTGATTGCATAAGCTTGGCAAAGTCAGATTGATAGATTTTGTATGCTTTTCTCAGTCCAGGAGACACATAGGTGAGCATATATAATAACTAAGATAGTTTCAAATCAAGGCCAGATTAAAAGCGATGACAATGGTGCAGTTGCTCCGACGGCCCCCGCGCGGTAGTGAAATCTTTACTAAAATATGGAGGTGGGAGGTGCACTTTTTGAAATTGCTCCAGGACCTCCTACCATCTAATCCGGCCTTTTTTCTATTGTTTAAATATTTACCGAACTGCAGTCATATGTTAACATTGTGTGATATATGTACGGTTTTTGTTTCGCGCAAGCTTGATCTCTGGCCACATCAGTTCCATATATAAAGAATTAGCCTATAATCTAATTTCATAAATTGTGACCTACTTTTCTCACAAATATTAGAATGACAACAACGCTTTTCGTCATCCTAAAGGATACAGTGACCCAAAATATAATTGTCACCAATTTCTTCGGTGTCCACCTACCCCTCCCACCCCATCGAATTGGAATTTTCAAATTGTACCATCCGTCTAGAAGGAATTATAAACTAATTACCTGCATTGCTTAAAGAGTTATTTTGCAAGTACAGTACGCGAGATCTAGAAGATTATCTAATTTATATTGCTACAACGTTAAAGAAAACTAATTATCAATGCGCTATTGTGCATCATGTATTAATAAGTTTGGGATACAAGAAAACTTCAGATTCTCAATACATTCCATTGATTCAACATCACATTATGGACTATCTTGCCCAAATTAAGATATTTTAGGACATAACGAATGTAGATGCAGGTGTGCAAGTGTAGCATAGAATTCGTGACTCCTTTCTTCCCATTATACCTGATAGTATTGCAAATCCCCTAAATAGAAAATGCGTGAACAATGTTCTGAAAAGTAGATTAAATCTGGCTAAAATCTGTGCTTTTAGATCATGGTATTCCAAAAACTATCTTACTGATGTGCTATTGATTAATTTTGTTTTACTTTGGGGGGGGGGGACGATGCAAACTAATCATGAAAATAATTTGCTTCAAGTAATGAACAAACCATTTTGTTTTTATTGAAGGCTTTAAAATAATTAACAAAAGTATCATACGTTAATTAAAATCGTATGTGACTGTAGCAGAGTTACATACATAAATTTATAGGAGTTGATCAAACAGACACTGCAAGGAATTTCGTTTAACTTACTTGTTGGTTCGAATACTGTGAAAACTGCACGGTTCATAACTTTATTGAGATCAATATAAATTATGATGTTCAGATTAAAACAGTGGTCACACAACTGTTTGCCTGATAGTTACATGTATGATTTGATGGTGGGTAATATCTTTTTCAGCAGTCAGTTAGAGAGACACGGTTCTTAGAGACATTTTCTATATAAATTACCTTTTAATCATTTAAAAGGACCATGTAGATTAATTTAAGCGCCAGAGTTTCTACATCAAAATGTGGCAATACTGAGCATGGGTCCTGCCAACGGGTATTCAACCCTCGACCCGATCATATTTTTCAAGAGGAAGAGACCGTTCCACTCAGGAGATTGTTAACTTAACGAGCTATGGATGGACATTGCCAGGTGCTATCAGGAGAAAAATCTTTTTTTTCTTCCGACAGACTGATGGGCTGGCTGGCTGACTAACTTACGTATTAAAATTGCAGTTAACATTCTATCTATTACGACCATCCTTTTACATCGTATATACTATTAGCTGGTACCGTTATGCATACCTGCCTTGAACAATAATTTAAATTTCGATTATCCCTTTAGATAGCTGTATCCAACTTTATGTATTATTTTTAAAGGTACAAATATAAGAAGTTTAAGAGAGAAATAAGCATTAAATAGTTACAGTTACTTCCAGGGAGAAATACCATACACACCTAATATTATGTATCTTTGCTTGTTAACAATGAACTTTGAAAACACTGGTAATTTTACTGAAGTAATCCAATCAATATAGTTCATCAAATAGCTTATCAATGCCACTAGGCTTTGCGCAATTTGTGAATAGTATTGACGGGGTTCTTCCTGAGCCACCTACAAATAACCTTATTTTAATTTTCAAGAATCAACATCCTGCACTCCACCCAAATATATAATAATATCCGCCCTGAACCCAAGGCCAGTAGCAACTGTATTTGTTTCATACCAACACAATACCCTACTTGGTAAGTTTTAGACCGTATACGTCCTTGACCAGCCACAAAACACCTTATTTTCAGTTTTGAAAAACTAACATTTCTCCACCAACCCCTGCAAGACAAAATGAAATTAATATCATCAATGAAGCTAAGGACACTGCCAAGACTTTTTTTATTCCTCAAAAACCAACAACAAAACGAAAAATATTAAATTTTGTCTATGTGGATCCTAGTTTACAACAACAGAATAAATGTAAAAAAACAATTAACAACTAAAATAATTTATCGATAGCTAGACTAATACAGAACTAAACAGAACTTTACTGATTTTTGACGTATAGTCAATACAACATATAATTCATATATAATACACTGTTAGTAGTTGCTGGGGGGTAAATAGGTACACAAATTTTTTGGGGGCACTTGGGGTACGTACGGGAGTTTAACATGGCGGGGCACTCTGGGTACGTACGGGAGTTTAACATGGTGGGGTTACTCTGGGTACGTACGGGAGTTTAACATTGGGGGCAGTCTGGGTACGTACGGGAGTTTTTTTAACGTGGCGGGAGTGTGGGTGGGGGTGTGGGGAGGGTGGAATAGAATTAATCTTTCTTAAAAAAGGGGTGGCCCTAAAGACCTCCCAGGTCTGGTCCGACAAGCGGGACAGCTCCTCCTCCTCCAGGAGTCTAGACTCCTCCTACATCGCTTCTTCAGGATAAATGTTGGATGGACCGCTTCTGGTTCCCAATTTTCTTCCTTCTTCTCCTCCTTCTCCTCCACTATCATGTGATCTTCCTCCTCCATCATCAGATGAAGGCTGGATAGGCTCCTTCTTCTCCTTCTCCTCCACTGTCCTGTGGGATATTAACATGCGGGGGCCTCTATGGCCTCAAACGGGTACTCTACGAGAAATTAACATGCGGGGGCCTCTATGGCCTTAATGGGAAATTAACATTATGGGACCTCTATGGCCTCAATGGGAAATTAACATTGTGGGTCTCTATGGCCTCATACGGGAAATTAACATAGCGGTAAGAATGGTAGGCAATAATTGGAAAATAACCTTCTGCCTAGTGGCTATATCTATATAGCCTAGAGTTATATATAAATCATTACCTATACCTCAGATCATGTTGGAGGTGTCAGTAAATTTGCATATATTATACCTATGTTATAAATAGCTTTGATCAAGGGAACCAACTCATAATAACACTAAAATGGACGTGACTAAAAGTTGTATTAAACTTCGGGAACCATCACGGACTTTGGCGTTGACTAGAAAAAATCCGGAACATTAGATTATAATGGTCTAGACTAAAAGTAACACTAAACTTCCGAAATTGTACCGGACGTTAGCGGAGACTGAAAATAATCCGGAAAAAAATGGAAAAAATTGGCTGAGACTAAAAGTAACACTAAACTTCCGAAATTGTACCGGACGTTAGCGGGTACTGAAAATAATCCGGAAAAAAAAATGGAAAAAATTGACTGACAAAAAATAGTACTAAAATTTCGTAACTCATTTTAAATTTTCTTGTTATTTTATATTTTTTTATATACAAACCCAAATAAACCCAAAATCTAATTCAATGCCTTCTTTGACAAATCCTTTTTGTTTTGATTTTTTTTTTATCAAAACACACACACCACACAACCATTTTTTTTTACTTTTTAAATTTTTTATATCAAACACAAAACTTACACACACACCACACAACCATTTTTTTATACTTTTTTAAAATTTTGTTATATATCAAATTCAAACTTACACACACCACACAAATCATTTTTTAACTTTTTATTTTTTTTTATATCAAAACACACACCACAAATATACAAGGGAAAGTGTTTTTTTTTGGTTTGGTGGGTAAAAAACAAACCACACAACACCATTCAGAGATATACATCAATAATAATAATTATATTTTATTCAATGTATATACATTATGTTACTCGTGGTAATAAAACAATTTCATATAAATCCAATACAGTTCAATACACTTCCATATTTACCATTTCATTCTCTTATTGTTCTGACACTTCAGGAAGATTCTTGTCTACAATTCTCTCATAACTTTCTTCTGGACTCTCATTGATAAACTCTAACTTAATAAAATGTCCATTATCATCTCGAATCCACCGCTCGTATTTACAAATCTTGTAAACTTTACTATGATCTAACCCAAAACATCTTGCCACATCACAAATGGAATCCATCCGACTATATAATCCTGAATTCAAGTCAGTTAATTTCACAGGTCTCACAAATCCACTAGTTCCTTGACTCTTCTTCTCTGGATCTTCCCATCTAGCTTGAAATCTTTTCTGGAACTTCTCCGAAAAGACCGACTTACAAATCCCAGTACAGCAATAGTAGATACTTCCTGTATGACAATCAAAATATTCAGCAGCCTTTTCCATACTCTCAAATCTTCTTTCCTCTGTCTCACCAACAAACTGGCACAACACACTTCTATCACTTCCAAAATTAATTCTCCTTTTTTCTTTATCATTCTTCACATGTTTATGCAAACATGTTTGTTCACTAGCAGTCATCACTTGAAGATTTTCTATTCTATCATCATCAAGTACATCATTGAGATGTACCACTTCACTCTGTCTTGGTAGATCCACTTCATTCACCGCTTCAAAGACAAATCTCCCTCGATTTGTATGTTTCTTCCTCTTTCCTTCCTTACCAGTAACCTTAATCTTTATCAATCCAAATGAATTCAAATTTCCTTTGACTTTCCTTCCATACTTCATATGATAGACATTACCAAGTATGTCAGCAGCATAATTATCATACACTTTATGAACATACTTATTCAATTCAATTCCAGTATCTTGACTTTTATCTCAAGCGCAGTACTTTTCCATCTTCACAGTTTGAAAGTTCAATCACGACTAGTGATTCTGAGGGTAAGAAGGTCTATATATATATAGGTTCCCTGGGTGAAACTGAATCAGTTTCAAAGTAAACTTCAAGATGAGAAACCAGAAGAAGAAGAAGAAGAAACAAAGAGACCATGACGACGAAGACATTCCGTACCGCCTGAAACACCGCTAGATGAACTACTAGCTCAAGTCCATGCTAGTGACTTCGAAGAGGAGATGAGTGAACCTGAAACCCAAACTTCTAACCCACCCAAAACAAAATCCACCACCAGCACCACTACCAACACCAGAACCCCTGATCAAAAAACCCAACCTAGTGCTTTGGCTCCTCCTGAAAATTACTATCGGATTCGAGAGACGGAAAAAATAACTTCTCGAAAATTTAAAACTACAGCTTACACTCACACGGTTCACTTTTAAGACTTCAAGTCCGAAGTACCTCCAGAGAAAGCGGCGGGGTTCATTAGCGATTTGTGGGATTCTGTCTTAATGAACTTGAAACGACAATGTGGAGCCAAAGAAGACGATCGATTGAGACTGGCCATTCATCATGACAATTTGAAGAGTCCTGTTTGGATCGAGTTCAGCACCCCGGCAGAATTAACGCCAGACAAAGTCATGTCCAAAATAGAACATGTTCAACAATCGAACGACAAGTTTACCATCACCGATGGAAAGGCTACACTTTACTTGACTCACGTTTCCCCTCCTTGAGGAAGTGGACGAAGTAGGAAACCGTTACTGGTGGACGATATTCGATGTACCAAACGCAGTGTCGTCCAAATCGACAATACTCAAGACCAGATGTGCTTGGCTCGGGCTATTGTGGTGGGGCGAACGTATGCCAACAAGAATGAGAGCAAAGAATGGAAAAGAGCCTGGAATAACATTCGACAGTCGGACAGAGCCAAACAACGAAACGAAGCAGAACTCCTGTTGCAACAAGCAGGCATCCCTAACCAGCCAAGTGGTTAACTTTGAGGTTTTGAAAAATGCTTTACTGTCTGGATAAGTGGAAGACTTTCAAGTACCCACGTTAGAACCTCACAAGATTGTACGACTACCTAATCATCAAATCGTGACTCGACCTGTTCAAAAAGTGTATCGTATTGTGTACCAAAAACGAGTGAGACTTTCAGATCACACGACTTTACCTTACGGACACGCTGATTTGGAGTATAAAAAAAGGAAACCGACTTGAAATAGAAAAAAAAAGACAACACTAAAAGATGACTTCAACATTGGCCTTGCCTGACTATTGTGAGTGTGCTAGTCGCTTGAAAACGTTCAAAAATTGGCCTAAACACATGCCTGACTATTGTTATTGTCCTCATCGGTGGAGCACATCCAAAAAAGGAAAAAATGGATTACCTACTTCCTACTCTTTAGCCAGAGCAGGATTTGTTTACTTTGGACAGGGAAACAAAGTACAGTGTTTTAGTTGTGGTGCCACTATTCGTATGGATTGTAAGAATTCAGCTCTCCTGGAACATGTCAGATGGTCACCAAACTGTGCTTACCTTTCTTTAGCGTTTCCACGGATGACATCACAATACCTTTCGGATGGTACAGTGGACAGGTATAAAAAAGGGACCCCTTCCAAGTTAAACCATTCATTGCAAATTCAGACGTCAATCTAGAAAGAAGATGAGTCATTTTGTCATCCTTTCACCAAACTACAATAAGAGTACTCAAACTGCCACCAAGCCACCACCACAACCACTAAGGGAGAAATTAAGTGGTAGTGTGAACTCCAAGGACTATCATCACGACTTAGAGTGTGATGCAGTACCATGCGATGAAACGGATTCTGTACGGTTTGGCATTCCCGATTCACACGTTCAAAAGGATTCCGTAGCTTGTAACATCTTGGATTCAGGACCCTCTCCAAGTCTCACCACCACCACTCATAGACCACCCTCTAAAGAGGCAGTACGTTCTTTATGTTTTACTGGAAATACTAAAGGAACTGGTATTGACGTTAATGACAGCAAGGTGAATGTTGGTCCATATTCGCATATCAGAATACCTGTGAGTTTACTTGGTTATTCCAAGTATGAAAGTCGACTCGAGTCATTCAAAGACAAGTGGCCAAAATTTCTAGAAGGACCTAAACCGGAAGGTTTAGCTAGATCTGGATTTAAATACACGGGAGAAGGAGATAAAGTTCAATGTTTCAGTTGTGGTGTGAAACTTCACCATTGGGAGCCTACCGACTCAGCTTATATTGAACATGCCAAATGGTCTCCGCACTGTCACTTCTTACCTTTAGTGGCTTTAGAACAGTACGGGTACGATGAGCCAGATGCCAAACAGAAGAAGAAGAAGTAAAAAAAAAAATCCATGTCGGAGGAGAATACTTCTTCTTTAGTAGAATACATTAGTGGTTTACCCTTAGAGTTGCGAGAACACATTTTTCAGTATATACCTCCTAGCTTAGAAGAGCGTATTTGTGCCTTGCCTTTGAAGTTGAGAAAACGCATTTACGATGAGTTTGTCCAGATTCAAGTGAAACGCAAACTTCAATTCATTTCTCGATTTGCGTACTATCGTGACTTTCGACATATCAGAAATCTGATTTTGAAGAAAAACTATCACGAGTATCGTGCAGAATACAAAAGAGACTTACTTCTTTCCAAGTCGGAAACTTTACCAGAGTACATTCGTGGCTTGCCTTTGGAAGTGCGCGAAAAGATTTACCAAGAGTTTGTCAAGATCCAAGTGAAACGTAAACTCAAAGTCATTTCTCGAGCTGTACACTATACCCTCTTCCAAGGTCATAGAAGAATGATTATGGGAAACGTCTATCACAATAGCTACGTTCACGGAGACTTTCTCAAAAGGTACCAACCTTGGGAGCCTGGCTATAAAAACATGCCACCCAAGATACCTACCTTTGCCATCGACACCTATAAAGAGTTGGCATGCCTGTGCTGTACACGTCACTCGTGAAACGGATTCCGTGGAAGGAAGTCAACGATCATGTTCAGACCTTAGAGGATTATAATGACTTGATACAAGAACTGTTACCATTGAATTTTGGACGTTATGCAGTGTGTGTCTTAGTGACTACTTATCTTGGAATTCGTTTTCCAGGACATTCGTTGTGGACTATTTTTGAGGACAAGTGTTTTGCCTTGGATTATTTTGGAGGATCCGTGGTTGTTTTGGACTCAATTGTTGAGTTCCAAAAAACAATATGACCCTTTGTTCTTCTTCGGACTTAGTAGAAGAAGAAGACTATAAATATTTGATTTTATCAGTACAAGAAAGAAACATTGTACGTAAAGCGTTGAGAGTGGTAATGAAAATCAGTGAGGAACCTCCATGTGAAGAAGACATTCGTCACACTTTATCTGTCCATAAAACATTTCAAGAAGTGTGTATTGCTAGTGAGTTACACCAACAACTTTTCAATTGGAAAAATGTACGACCCTGGAGAAACCTTGGTTTCCAATATTGGCTACAAGAAGTGGCTCAGTTTGCCAAAGATTTGGCAACATGTCCATAAGGGTCCAAAAGTGAAAAAATGGGAACCTCAATGGGAAATCCTGAAAGAAGAAAAAGAAGAAGAACCTGACACCACAAAAAAGAGGACCACACCGTTGTCCAAATAAAACCACCACCCCCTGAGGAACACAACCCTTTCTTGCCGCCGTCGTCAGAGCATTCTTCTACCAAAACAAAGACGACCAGAAGAATGCCACCCCAAGCAGCAGTGCCTGTGTTTTTCATTCCTAGGAGACCAGAATGTTGTACATTGACTTGTTTATACAGAACTTTAAATGTTGTAGTGGTAGTCTTAATCTTGTACGTGATCATTTTAATTTGCTATTTTCTCACTAGTTCGCTTCTTCGTGTTCGTGTAAAGCTGTAAAATATGTTTTTTGTTGTGTTGGTTGTTTTTTTTTTTTTTAAAAAAAAAATTAAACGTGTATGAAAATGTATAAAATGTCTTGGGTCTTTTGTCTTCTTCTCAAAAATCTTCTTACCTCAGTCATGGCTACATCATCATCTTCTTCTTCTACCTCGTCTGCCTCTTCTGCTTCTGTCGTCAAAGTGATTGACGAAAAGTTAGATCGTTCCAGTTGGGACGCTTTGTATCTGCGCCATCCATTTAACATGTTGATTGCTGGACCGAGTGGTTCAGGTAAAACCGAATTTGTCAAACGTTTGATCGAACATAAAGGTGATTTGTTCGATCATCCACCTCAACGTATCGTGTGGTGTTACAAAGAGTGGCAACCGTCTTACACACTACTCCAAGAAAGTCAAGGAGAAACCATTTCATTTGTAGATGGTATTCCTCACGAAGACGATGGGATCGTGTCTGACGTGACTCAAACCCATTTGGTTATTTTTGATGACATGTTAGGAGAAGACGAAGAAGAAATTAAACTTTGGTTTACACGAAAAGGACACCATCGTAATGCTAGTATTGTCTACATTACTCAAAATTTATTTCAACAAAGTAAAGCCCATCGGACCATCAGTCTGAATGCTCATTACGTGGTCTTGTTTAAAAGCCCTAGAGACAAATCTCAAGTACAAGTGTTAGCCAAACAGTTAGGCATGTCTTGGTTGAATTATGCGTACGACGATGCCACTCAAACCCCTCACGTCACGAGTATTTACTCATCGACTTAAAACCCACCACTCCTGACTATTTGAGATTTCGTGCCCAATTGTTTCACCCTTGGGGTCAAGAAGGTGGTCCTGTCATTTACACGTCCCCTTCAGCCCATTTTTGAAAAAAAACTATAAAAACAACCACTACGTCATTTCTTTCTCACACTCTTTTGAGAGATGACTTCCTTTCAACCTCATCCTTCGGCTAAATTGATTCGTGCCTTGTATGGCATCAGTCGTGAAAAAAATGCACAAGTCCGTGCTCATTTGTTAGAAGCGAGTCTTAAAGAAGTGTTAAGATGGTTTACTTTGACAGCACGTCAATTACTGCAAGGCATCATTCACATCCCTCATCAAACTCAACGTTTTTTTCAAAGACATAAAGCGGCATTGTCACAACTGGCTGATCCTAGAATCGATTCACGGACTAAAAAACAAATCATTTTAACTCCTGGTGGAAGCGGTTCTTTAGGAGGGGTTATGATTCGTTCCCTTTTGAAATGGGATCCTAATGCCCAAGCCAAAAAACCCAAACCACCCAAAAAGAAGAAAAGTCCTAAAAAGAAGAAAGCCACAAAGAAAAGTCGTGCCAAGAAGAAGAAAACAACACGTACAACTAGCACCCGCCGTAAGAGAGGAACTGCTGCAGCCAGGAAAACGTACACCCGCAAGACACCACGACAAACAACCGTGACGAGGTCTCCTTCTCCTTCGTCCCCATCATCTTCACCACCGTTCACGATGATGCCTGCCAAAACAGACTTAAGTCCCGTGTTTCCTAATTTGATGCAAAAATGGAAACCTATTTCAAAAGTCACCACTTCGGGATCCTCGACGACATCGGCTGATTTGGCCATGGCAGCAGCCACCAACAAAGTACCTTCCCCTAAAACCAAACTCCAAGAAAGAACTGGTATCTTAGAAAGTTTACTGGATTTATCCAAAGAAGAATTGACTCGATTCAGTCCTTTGAAAACACCTCAACGTCGAGTGAGGCCTGTCATTAAGTTGGTACGTCGTGCGGACAATCAGGGGAGACGTGTTCCAGTATAAAATAGAAGGGTGAAATGCCAAAGACTTCAGACTTACTCCTCACCTCTAAGATGACCCCCAAACGTGCACACCACCACCACCAAAAAAAGAAGAAGAAAAGTAAAACCACCAAAAAAGGACGACTTCCACCTCGTCTGGCGAAACATTGGGACGTCTTGTCTGTCCCGACCAAATCCAATCCTCCCATGCGAAAACAACTCATTCAAACAGCCCCTAAAGAAATCATCGATACCGTGTGTGAATGTTGTTTGAAGGTGTTGAAAGGAACGGTACCTTTGTCCAAGATACAGAAACAAAAATTAGGGAAACATCGGAACGTTCTTCGTCAAATGGTGAAAAAGAAAATACCTCTTCAACAAAAGAAAAAAAATGTTGGTACAACGAGGAGGATTTCTACCTATGTTGATAGGACCGTTGTTAAAAATAGCCGCTCCTTTGTTAGGAACGATTGCTGGACCACCTTTAGGAGGGGTCATGCGATAACCCTTCCAAAAAAAAGAAGATAAAAAGGACCACCCTTCTCTGAAAAGACCACACCTTTTTGGTACCTTTGGATGAAATGGAAGGACGAAAACTGACTTTAGTACCTTACAAACGATGGATGGAATTTCATCGTTGGAACGAACAACGGATACCTCATTTACCACCCAATCCTAATCTCAACGAAATGTTTCAGTTACAACAAGAAATACAATCACTGATGGAACGCAGCGATTTGTCCGAAACAGAAAAATCCCAACGGTACGGTCAACTTTTACAGCGTCTGCAACTCTTTCGCCAAAAAGCAGTCGACGAAACAGCTTCACCCACTCTGAGAGATTTTAAGACGATGATGAAAAGCGAACCTAAAGTGACCACCACCACTAAAAGAGACACCGGTACGGGGACGACAGAAGACAACGAGCTTCGAGAAGTTTTTCAAACTCCATCTGCTGGCATACCTAGTCAAATTTCAGCTTCCTTCTTGACACCCTCACCTACTCCACATCGAGAAGCCATGAAAGCTTGGGTTCATAAGAAGATGTCCACTGCTTCTTCAGCAGAAGAAAAAAAAGAAAGACAGCAAGACTGAAGTGAAAAAAGACACCACCAAGAAGAAACCTACCATCATTACCCCTTCTTCACTACCCACTCCTGTGGCTCGTCGAACGCGTCAAGCCGCTTCGTCCAAACCTCACGACACTCAAAGTAATAGCATCGAACAGTGGGTAACTTATTGAGGAATCATGGAGAAACTTTTAGCTACCATTTATTACAATCCTGGTCATGCTGCTGGTTACGGAGGAGTTCAAAAATTATATCGAGCTGCTAAAAGTAAATTGAACAGTGATCGTTTGCCCGAAGTACGACGATGGTTACAAGAACAAACGACGTACACGTTACACAAACCCATTCGACGTAAATTTTCTAGAAGTACAACTCAAGTGGAAGGTATCGATCATCAATGGCAAGCCGATTTAGCCGACGTCTCTCATTTAGCCACTTACAATCGTGGCCACAAATATTTGTTTTGTGTCATCGACGTGTTTTCCAAATTTGATTGGATCGTGCCTTTGACCTCTAAAAGCAGTACCGAATTGGTACGTGCCTTAAAACTGGTCTTGAAACAAAGTGGACGCCAACCTTTACGATCGCAAACTGACAAAGGCACCGAATTTCTAAATCAAGCTTTTCAAAAAGAATTGAAACAAAGACAAATTCATTTTTTTACTACCGAAAATCCTGAAACCAAAGCCAGTATCGTGGAACGATTTCAAAGAACTTTGAAAGAACGCATGTGGAAATATTTTACACATCAACATACTCTCAAGTACATCGACGTGTTACCCCGTTTGGTCAAAGCGTACAATCAATCGTACCATCGTAGCATCGGATGTGCCCCCGAAGAGGTCAGCCCTGAAAACGAAGTGACCGTGTTTGATAAATTATTTGGTTCACCCCAGAAGAAAAAAAGTAGAAGAAAAACCTTGTTGGAGTTAAAGACGGGAGATTGGGTTCGCATCGGAAAAACCAAACGTACTTTTGACAAAGGTTATTTACCCAACTGGACCACCGAATTGTTTCGTGTCACTACCCCCGTCCGTTGACGTAATCCTCCCGTCTATAAATTGGAAGACATGCACGGTGAAGTACTCAAAGGAACATTTTACTTGCCTGAGTTACAACGAGTGACCAAAAAAGAAGACACCTTGTACGACATCGAAAGCATTCTTGAACAAAGAACACGCAAAGTAGGTAAACGTCGAGTAGAAGAAGTCAAAGTACGTTGGAAAGGATATCCACCTAGTTTTGATTCTTGGATTGCAGCTACTCAAGTCGTCGACTATAAAAAGAAAAAGAAGTAACTCAACAACATGCCATTCAACACAGCAGCAACCCAGACTTCAACGACTCCTTCGCAGAGTTCTTCTCTTCAAGAATTACAAAAACAACCACTTTGGGTGTGGTGCGGAGAACGTGTGCCTAAAAATCAAATCGTCTTTTTCTGCCAAATTTTTGTAGTGTATTGTGTCATCGGAGCAGCTGTTGCCAATTTGAGTTTACAACAAGGAGACAAACAATTGTGGACCATTTTACTTAGCAGTTGCATCGGTTATCTTTTACCCAGTCCCTCTTTGAAATTTACGACGGACAACAGCAGCCATAGCAACAACCACGCTAGTTCGACCAACGCCAGTTCACCTTCTTCTTCGTCCAGTCACCACCACAATACCAATTCTCTTTTGGAACCTTTTGAACATCATTCTTCTGTTCACTTGAGGGACTCCTCGGACACCAGAACCACCTTAGAACTATGAATGACCAATTTTATTTAATTTTACCCAGTGACAGTTCCATGGATGTGTTTCCCAACAACAAATTATGTTGTTTCACGGCCAAATTACCTCAGGCCTTCCAATTGGATCACGACGCTCATTGGGAAGTGGCTTTGGTAGAAATCATTCATCCTACGCATATCAAGAATGTGTCTGGAAATCAAACCATTTTTGACGTAGCAATCTATAACGAAAAAGTGCAAAAAGAGTTGGACGCTCATGATCCTGAAATTGGAAAAAAAAATGAGTTCAAAAACTGACAATACTCCCTACTCGACCTATCGCATGAGAATTCCTGAAGGGTATTATTTTAGTGCTCAACATTTGGTGGAGACGATTGCGGCCGTCTTCGAAGCCCAATTTGGCAAAGCCTTGGAAAAAAACCAAAAATGGGTAGAGATCAAATACCATCCTGTGGTACGCCGTTTGGATACTTACCCTTACCGTGCTTATTTGGAAAATCTCTTGACGTACGGAAAAGAAGCCAAGAACACTCATCTGGATGCTTCGGTGGTCTGGAAACCTGACACCTCGGAAAAGTTCAACGACACAGAGCTGTCAGTACCGGCTAAGACTTCTGCTAATGATGGTGATCCTATAATTCCAGCAGTCCCTCACAATATGGGATTTAACGACCGTCGAAAGAAAATCAGACGAAGTTTAGAACTGATGGATCGTTTGCATTTGGACATGTGGTTGCAAGACAAGTATTTGTTGAACGGAGTAGATGTACGCCTGAGACTGAATCGCAGTAGTGCCGCCTTCCATTTGATGGCTAATGCTAACGAGTGGAAAACCAAAATCTAAGAAGCCAAACTTTACGTGCGACGTGTAGAAGTCTTACCAAAAGTAGCCAATGACATCAGTCAATCCTTGAGCAGAACACTGTGCGACGAGTGGAAGTGAAAACCTTTACCATAGCCGCTGGACTCCGATCCAAAGTCGAAGATCACATCTTCCAGGGACAGCTCCCCAAACGTTTGCTGATTGGCATCGTCAGTAATGCAGCCCTCAACGGAGTCCACGATCAGAATCCGTTCGAGTTTAAACACTACAACGTCTCCAAGATAGAAGTCAGTCGAGATGGCAAGACCTTGTGTACCAGACCTTTTGAACCTAACTTTAGCGACGGCCATAAAAATTACTTGCGATCTTACCTGAGCCTGTTTGAAGCCACAGGACAATTAGGTACCAACACCAGCCAGGGCATTTCGTATGAGGATTATGCAGGAGGGTATGCCTTGTGGGGATTTGATTTCACTCCTGACCAACGTAGCGATGAAGGACATTTCCACCCTATAAAATCAGGCCCACTTCGTGTGGAACTTCAGTTTGCAGATCCTCTACCCGACACAGTGAACGTCGTCTTGTATGCAGAATTTGATAATACTCTAGAGATCAACAGTTTGAGAGAAGTGATTCTAGACTATTAGAAGAAGAAAAAAAAGATGCAACACGTAGAAGAAGAACCTATGGAAATAGATGAGGAATTTTGTGAGAAGTCACAAACTACCACAAATGATGATGATGACGAAGTCATTCATTCAGAACCTAAAACCGAATTCACTGGATTTATTTCTCGATGGCCAGAACAAGAAAAACAGTTAGTGTCCTGTTATGCTCAGGAATTGAGTAAAATAGTTAACAGTCTAGTCCAAGAACAATGTCATGGATGTCAAATCGATCATCCTAGTCAGATACAACACGACCAATGTATGATGTTGACAGGTGAAGAACAATTGGACAACTATTTGGAAACGGCTTGGTCCCAGAACTCGGACGAAAAAGTGTTGAGACAATGGTATAAAGACTTGGTGAAGTCTTCTTTTCTTCGACTTACTCTTCTGGAGATCAGACGCATCGAAGGGCTCATTCAACAGAGTGCAGAACCTATCCGACGTGAATATTCGTGGAATTACAAGACAGATCCATTCAAGTTTAAAGTCAGGTGTGAATTGGTGACTCATTATTTCCATTGAAGAAAAAAAAGAAGAAGAAAAAAATGGATACTAGAGAACTTTATTACCTATTGACTCGCGGTTCCTACACTTCTTCTTGGAATCCTGTGGTATGTGCTAAAGATGAACTACCTCATCGTAAACCAAAAAACGTTCATGCCTATGTCATCAATACCGACGACAGTCATCTACCAGGAACCCATTGGGTTGCCGTGTACTTTCCCAACACTCACTGTGTGGAATATTTTGATTCTTATCGATTACCTCCTTTGGAAAAGTACATCATTGACTTTATCAGAAGAAATGCCTCCTCGACTCGATTCAATAATGTACAATTACAAGGATCGGATTCCATGGTGTGTGGACAATATTGTGTCCATTTTCTTCATCACCGCAGTCTTGGATATTCCTTAGAACATTTACTGACTTATTTTGACTATGTTCGAAACGATGCTAAAGTACAAAAATGGTTTTGTGAATGTTATTTTTATCTCTTGTCTTTAGCTCACAAGCGTAATGTGCATCAAAATGATGTGGATGTAGAAAGGTGGAGGTTTAGTTTACCACCCCAACGTTGTCAACCTTTAAAATATGTTCCTGTTTAAAAAATTGTATTGTTGAATTGTTAGTATTTTTATGTTAGAATGGTTATTGTTAATTAAAAAAATGGTTATTGTTGAAAAAAAATATGGTGTTGTGTGGTTTTTTTATTGAATTTGAAATAATAATGATTATGTTCTATCTCTCTCTTTCTATCGAACTGAAGTCACCCCCCTCTATCTATTATCTCACTGTCGATCTGAACCCTATTTTTAGGTCAGCGCAATGGATGGTGTGGTGTATGTGTTGGATAAAAAATAAAAAATTTAAAATAAAAAATGGGTGTGTGGAGTGTGTTTGTATAGAGTGTGTTTGTGTTTTGTTTTTTTTTAAAAAAAATAAAAATAAAAAAAAATTAAAATTAAAAAGGTGTTGTGTGTGTGTGTGTGTGTGTGTGTGTGTGTTTGATTTAAAAATAAAAAATAAAAAATAAAAATGGTTGTGTGGTGTGTGTTTGTATAGAGTGTTTGTGTTTTTTTTTTTTTTTTTTTAAAAATAAAAAATCAAAAAAAAAAAAATTTGTCAAAGAAGGCAGTGGATTAGATTTTGTTTTTTTTTTGGGTTTGTATAAAAAAAAATATAAAATAACAAGAAGATTTAAAATGAGTTACGAAATTTTAGTACTATATTTTGTCTCAGTCAATTTTTTCCATTTTTTTCCGGATTATTTTCAGTCTACGCTAACGTCCGGTACAATTTCGGAAGTTTAGTGTTACTTTTAGTCTAGACCATTATAATCTAATGTTCCGGATATTTTCTAGTCAACGCCAAAGTCCGTGACGGTTCCCGAAGTTTAATACAACTTTTAGTCACGTCCATTTTAGTGTTATTATGAGTTGGTTCCCTTGATCAAAGCTATTTATAACATAGGTATAATATATGCAAATTTACTGACACCTCCAACATGATCTGAGGTATAGGTAATGCTTTATATATAACTCTAGGCTATATAGATATAGCCACTAGGCAGAAGGTTATTTTCCAATTATTGCCTACCATTCTTACCGCCATGTTAATTTCCCGTATGAGGCCATAGAGACCCACAATGTTAATTTCCCATTGAGGCCATAGAGGTCCCATAATGTTAATTTCCCA
Source organism: Margaritifera margaritifera (assembly GCA_029931535.1). Lineage (NCBI taxonomy): Eukaryota > Metazoa > Mollusca > Bivalvia > Unionida > Margaritiferidae > Margaritifera > Margaritifera margaritifera. The sequence goes on from JAQPZY010001043.1 coordinate 1,024,601, forward strand.
TTAAGGCCATAGAGGCCCCCGCATGTTAATTTCTCGTAGAGTACCCGTTTGAGGCCATAGAGGCCCCCGCATGTTAATTTCCCACATGATAGCGGAGGCAAAGGAGAAGAAGGAGCTTATCCAACCTCATCTTATGATGGAGGAGGAAGTTCACAGGATAGTGGAGGAGAAGGAGGAGAAGAAGGAAGAAAATTGGGAACCAGAAGCGGTCCATCCGACATTTATCCTGAAGAAGCGATGTAGGAGGAGTCTAGACTCCTGGAGGAGGAGGAGCTGTCCCGTTTGTCGGACCAGACCTGGGAGGTCTTTAGGGCCACCCCTTTTTCAAGAAAGATTAATTCTATTCCACCCTCCCCACACCCCCACCCACACTCCCGCCACGTTAAAAAAACTCCCGTACGTACCCAGACTGCCCCAATGTTAAACTCCCGTACGTACCCAGAGTGCCCCCACCATGTTAAACTCCCGTACGTACCCCAAGTGCCCCCCCCCCCCCAAATTTTTGTACCTATTTACCCCCCAGCAACTACTACTGTTGCGTAAATGAATGAATAATGGCGATAGAAACCTGTTTGCAAATAATTCCAGAGAGAGAGAGAGAGAGAGAGAAGATAATTTAAGTTGGAATGCATTATACACATACTTACCAAGGTATTTTAATATTGTATTTTAATATTGTTAGATCTTCATTTCTAAGGAAGTGTAGTAGTTTATACATACTCGGTTTCTGTTTATAATAAGGATCACAATAAGATTTTTTAAGTGAGGGGTATATAGGACATATGACGACAAAATGATATTCATCTTCGACGTCATTATTTACACAACGTTCACATTTCCTTTCATGCCGTTCGTTTCCTACAAGAGGTTATAACTTACTGCGTACACATTAAATATGATTAAATTAATCTAAGCACCACAAGCGAAGCTACTGAGGCCGATTCCAGTCAGTCACTCTTCATTTTAAACGTTAGTTCACTATTGGGTAATATGTTAGCCCATTACCTTGAACTGTTATCTATACGGCAAAGTACTTCCTCGTTTTTATATGTTGTTCGTCCTTCGAGTTAGAAGATGACTATGACATCACTAATTGGTTTTTGTTTCTGTGAGTACGTGAGTGGCTGGTCAGGCCAATTTGTGCTCTGAACTGTCTGTGGCACACTTGACAGGAGATGTTTCTTGGGTTTGCTTGCTCAAAAGAAGTGCTGCAGTTCTGATATTTACTCTGCTTGCGCATCTGTACAGCCTCTGCAATTCTCCTCCGTTCAAAGTCTGTAGCATCCGTATAGTGATACTGCGCCAGGTGGAGCCATCCTGTGCGAGATCTATCCAAGACTCAGGGTCAATGTTGAAATGTTTCAACGGTGACTTAAGGTAATCTTTGAAGCATTTCTTCTGACCACCCCGAGATCTCTTTCCCTCCTTCAGCTCGCCACAGAAGATTTTTTTGATAGTCGCTCTTCTGACATCATGTTGACGTGGCCTGCCCATCTCAACTGTGATTTTATCAGCAGAGTGTGGATGCTTGGAATCACTGCCCGTGTGAGAACATCAGTATCTCGGACCCTGTCCTGCCATCTTATCCTCATCAGTTTCCTCAGGCAGGCCATGTGAAAATGGTTCAGCTTCTTGGCATGGCGTCTGTACACCGTCCAGGTTTCGCATGCATATAGCACGGTCGGCGACACAGTGCCATTGTGGACCTTTAGTTTTGTTTGTAGACTGATGCTTCTGCGCTCCAACACATTTGCAACTTGTTTGCCAAAGTCCACACTTGCTTTAGCAATTCTGGCCTTGGTTTCATTATCGATGTGGACTGCACGTGACAGCGTACTGCCGAGGCAGGTTAACTTTTCCACTGCCTGGAGGGTTTGACCATTTACTGTGTTGCTAGCTCTACGTAAGGCTTTCCTGGTGCAGGTTGGTGCATCACCTCTGTCTTCTTGATACTGATTGTGAGACCGAAATTGTCACAAGCTGAAGAGAAATGGTCCATACTGTGTTGCATGTCAGACTCAAATTTAGCATTGAGGGAACAGTCATAAGCAAAAAGGAGACCATGAACAGTCACATCGTCTAATTTCGTGTTCTCCTGTAGTCTCCTCAGATTGAACATCTTGCCGTCAGTCCGGTATCTGATGTCACTCCCAGTGTCATACTGAAGAGAGTTGGGGCCAACACAGCCTTGCTTGACTCCATTAGTGACTGGGAATGGTTCAGATGACTATCTGTCGTCCACAACACGAGCGAGCGTGCCATCATGGAATTGCCGAACCAATACGATGAATTTCTCTGGGCAGCCAAATTTTGCCATGATCTTCCAAAGGCCTCCACGGCTGACTGTGTCAAAGGCTTTTGTCAGGTCGATGAATATCGCGTACAGGTTGTTGTTCTGGCATTTCTTCTGGAGTTGACGAGCTGCAAACACCATGTTCGTGGTCCCTCGTCCTTTCCGACAACCACACTGACTCTCAGGAAGGAGCCCATGATCAGTCGGATGCACAAGGTGATTCATCGGAATTCTGGCGAGGATTTTGCTAGCTATTGCCAGCAAGGAGATGCCTCGATGGTTGTCGCAGGATTGTCAGTTGCTTTTTCGCTTGTACAAGTTGATGATGGATGCATCCTTGTACTCTTGGGGTATAGTTCCCTGAGTCCACATTGACTGGAAGAGTTCAGTCAGTTTCTGTATCATGTGCGAGAATCCGGCTTTGTAGGCTTTGTAGACTTCTGCTGGTTTAGCACCTGCTCCAGGTGCTTTGCCATTTGACAGCAGGTTAATTGCTTTCACAGTTTAAGTTAGCATTGGATATGTTGATTTCCACTTTGGGCAGTCGATCAATTGCCTCCTCATTGATAGATGACTGTTGATTGAGGATGTTGTTGAAGTGTTCTGCCCATCTTTGTAGTATCTTTTCTTTGTCAGTTAGCAGTGTGGCACTGTCTCAGTATTGCTGGCGTTCCTGATGACTCTTGCCTGTAGAGTGTCTTCAAAGTATCATATAAGTTATTCACGTCATTTCTGTCTGCGTAGGACTGAATCGCATCTGCCTTATTTCTCAGCCATGATTCTTGCAGCTCTATGAATTTGTCTGGACAGTTCTCTGGATGTTGTTGAAGACTGCCTTCTTAGATTAGGATGTACTGTCTTCTAAACAGGGCTTCTGTGACCGCTGTTTCTCATTCGGAAGTCTCTGTATCGCAGCGTCGTTCTTATCAAACCAATCTTGATGTTTACGGGACCGAGGGCTTTGGACACAGCTGAGTACACAGAGTCTTTGAAGGATGCCCATTTTGTCTCAACATTTTTGGAGTTTATATCGATTATATCTAGTTGGTTGAACAGTTCTTTGACAATGCCTGTTTCACATTCTCCTGTTTAAATTTGTTGACATTAAGCTGTTTGGAAACTTTTTTGCCTTGTGGTCGTCTGCTAGGATGAATCTTGATATTGATCTTGGAGGCTATGAGTTTTTATATACATGCAGTATAAATTCAAGCTGAGTCATATACTAGAACTTTCTACACAGCGCTATTCATACAACCACAATATAAAAGCACGAGACGCTCTTCAATAGGTAGTGGATATGTGTGTTCAGTAGTGCGTAGCATTTGGCCTTCAAATACATTCTCTGAATATTCTTCAAAAATATATTTGTAAGCAATCAGTGATGTTAAAATGAAATGTTACTGCATGTAATTGTAAACGGTAATACAATTTCACCTTTGCAAAGGTGCCTTTTACCAACTGTCAATCATAAATGTCTAACGCTGATATCGATACTTGTATAAATCTTTTGGGTGGAAGGTATAAGCCTTCCCAGAGGATACTGACAAAGAAATCGGTAGAGTGAATGCAGAGATGCAACCTCATACTCACGTTATATTTATTCCAGAAAATTGTTCTTAATATATAAGTGAGTGTATTTCACTCAATGATTAACGAACACGCATATACACCAACACCCAAAAGCCAATGCGATGCCAACACATTTTCGTAAGAACATTCATATACAGACTATCAGTGTGTTTTTTTAATTAATATTCTCTTTTCAGGTTCTCAATTATTGTCTGTTTGTATGCTAAAAAAAGCCATCGTACATATGGTAATGATTTCCTTTACGTACGATATACATTCAAATCCAGATCAATGTATGACTTATGCATCTTCTTTTTGCGAATATAGTTAATATCATTTGTCCTTGAACTAGAGCGCTAGGGTTGGACCATTCGTCCATCAATATTTCAATGTAAAATGTATCAATTTAGTTTCATGTCCTAACTGAATAAATGTAACAGAGAAAATAAAAGTCAGATTAAGTTTTATTGCCTTGTCGGTGTATATATTTGTAAATTGTTTGACTGAAATGTTAACAAAGCTTGTTCACATATTCTTACGTTCATTGGAGTGTCCATAGAGTACAACATAAGTGACCATTACAGCTTCGTGGAGATGACTCAAGTGCCGAATACAGTGCCTAGGTATAGGAATAATTTTCAAAAGTAAGGAAGTTCAACATATGTCTTGGATTTCTCCTTTAGAATTGCACACCATTTCGTGATGATATACATACTACAGACAGTAAACAATCGATTCATGTTTCTGCAAATGCAAAAACCTGACATATGCATACATACATTTTGCACATAAATATAATAATAATACATGCATGAAAAAGATAACGCTTTGTCCAAAATAACGAAAATGTAGAGGAATTATACCTGACATCAGTATTTGGAAAATGATATATAATCCCTTTTTTATCGCCTCGCTATGTTTAAAAAGCGTTGAAGATAGTTGTATACCGTCCGTTCGTCTGTCTGTTCGTCATCACATCTCCTGTTATACCGCTTGTTAGAAATTCACGAAACCTTTGCAGTTATACTGCCACTGTGGTGACCATCTGACAGAATAGGATCATATTAGGTCCATGCCTGAGATCCCCGGTAGGGGAGTCAATGTCAAATGTTCAGAATGTTAAATTACAGTGTCATTCACAAATATTTTCTAACCAAACTTCATATAGCTGGAAGACATCCTATTTCTGACGGATTTTGAAATATGACCCCTGGATCACGGTTTCAGAGTGAGGTGAATACTGGGGAAGGGGCGCAAGAGGTTTGTAATATGCAGTTAAAAGCGAGGGGGTTTACAATAATGAGGGATTCCACTTACTATTGTTATACATTGATCACCTAAAAACAATCCTTGCACTTTTTTGTCCCACCACCAGTTTTTGGCATCGCTGTGAGTAGTTTACTTCTTTGAATGCTTCATAATGCAATTAGTTTAATTTATTCAAGACTAAACATTATCTATCAGAATGCTATAATATATGGTGACATATGGACCAGTTGAAGTGTCATACAGCAACATGATAAACATAAATTATATGGATACAAGCATCTACGACAAGAATTGAAACGCGAATGTATTGATTCATTTATCTCACAAATTATAAGCACATAATAAAGACAAAACGGTAAAATCCTTAAAGTACATAGTCAATGTGTTAATATAAACCTCACTCTTTAAAAATTCCAAGACCTTTTCATCATCAGGCATATTTTACATCCCCGAGGGCGCAGAGGTTTTCAGAAGATACTATTTATCCTAGAAAGGGTTTACAAATCCAGATTATATTAATATGCTGTATGTGTACAAATTGCCACATCAGATAAAACATATATATTCATATACACTGTTATGTTTTAAAACTCACTGAGATTAAGCTGCATCCAAAATTACGACCGGAAGCTTTTTGAATTAAGATAATATTTTCTAGAACAGGATTTAAAACGTATATCTAAATTGATTTATAATTATGTATAAATTTATTCTGTGTTACAAATAGAAGCATTATAGTAGATACTCATTATTTGATGAAACAACCAAGGCGAGCAATCTAGACAATCTAATCAGGCTTATCTGACATATCGTTTTGATTAACTCTTTTTAAATAAGCCTAAAACATATGGATGCAAACATCGTTTAGAGATATCTTATAATGGTAAAATCAGGTTTATCTGATATAGCGCTTTGATTAACTCTGTTTAAATAAGCCTAAAACATATAGATGCAAACATCGTGTAGAGATGTCTCATAATGGTAAAAAGGCTTACTGTCTAGGACAAGAGACGATGCAGGACTTTTATAGATTTAAAGGTCTTTCTCTTGCGAATCTGATGTCTGTTGAGAATTAGACGAGTCTTCACCAGTTAAAAATTAGACGAGTCTTCACCAGTAACAAATGTTAACAGTGACACAACAGTCAATACAAATATGAAACAGATATAATCTCAAAGTTGTTGTAGGCAATCTCTAAAGCTTAATATTTTCTCTATTCATACAAAGTGGAATAATGGATGACGGAGCTCTTAAATGCATAAATAAAGAGCAAGCATCTATGTGGAAAATAAAGACATCTACTCATTTTTCTGAAATTCAAAAGTTTTGTATGAAAGAAAATTAAGTTCATGATGCCTTTAAAATCGGAGGGTATATTAATAAATACTATTTTATATTACTATTTCTTTTGATAAATTCATTTGTCTTATTCAGAATATGTATGTTATTCCTTGGCAGATCATTTTGCAGTACACGGAGGAATTCAAACCGTTTATTTAATTGTAAACTGTTTGAGCAAGAAAAAAAAAACATTTAGAGTGTCAGATGACGCAAAGAACAATATATGGCTTTCAAAGTATATAAGATTCATAAATGTTCGCTATTGCATTTTTAAATGTATAAAAGAAATTTCCAGCCAACAATATGATAAAGACAAAAAAAACCTTGCTAACATGTGAATTTATATATGTAATTCAATGAACTATTATGCAGAATTGGCCCTTGTCAAACATACATTTTGGTGCGACATGTTCTAGTGGATATATATACGAGCACATTTTTACAAAAATTATGAAATTTAAAACAAGAATAATAGTGACTGTCTCTTCATTAGAAATTGCATTGCGGAGCATTCTATCAGGATCAAATACAATGTATTAATAGGTAGGTTCAAGTTTGTAAATGTTTAAAAGGTAAAAAGATTTTGGTCATAGCAGATAGTAGAAGGAGCATTTGTATTGAAAGCTCATTTTATTGGCATTTGGTGTTACGTAATACAATGACGTTCACAGATTTGTGAAAACGGTTTACATCTTCCTGATTAAATAAATAAATAAAACAGGACAAAAAAGCTTTTGTCACAAGTTACTGGCTGACTGACACTTATGATTGCATATTTACGATGCAATCAATACTTGGCCTAATTAAAGGCACAAAAGCTGCTGCTGCTACTACAACTACTACTAGAATGCGTTAAATACGTTATATTGTAATAATAATCTACAATAATTAATATATTGTAGTGATATATTCCGGAAGAAAAGCAATTAAACTGATGATATGGATGTTGAATAAATGCATTTACGAGGTTAAGTAACGCAATTAATTAAATTGTGCAGATCAATACAAAAGAACCATCTTGTGAATTCATTTCTTTTTTACATTTGTTTAGGTAATGTTACAAGTTAGCCAGATATATGTCCGCAACGCTAAATAGAAAGTACACATCCACATGTAAGTATCAACACAGTTTGAACACCTCGCGCTTTTTCTACCAAACTCCATCTCATAAATGCTTCGAATTAGTGACAGAGCTTGAAAAAGGGGAAATCACTGGAAAATGGCGAAGAACTCAGTCACACGTCAAAGGACGCTATGCAAAATATAAGGGTTTCAAAACCCCTTTGATATTTTTATGGAATTAGTTGCTCAAGTTCAGTAAAGTAAAGTTCTTTAGTGAATTTACTCTTGAAAAAAGAAGAAACTTGTTAACGTTTCGGCCAAGAATAACGTCATATGATAGACAAAGTGCGTGCGCATGCAATGGCAGCTATTGTAGTATTTCCGATGTGTTTTTCCATCATTAGCAGAGAGGTCCGAGTGTATTCCGATTGATTAGCAACAAATTCGTATTATATTATTTGTATGTGACATTAGGAAACATAACATGCGATATAACACTCTATACAGTATATGAAACAGAAGTTAATTTACTATGACTTATACAAGAAACGACTGTACCAAAAAAAAAACAGTAGAACGTCGAAAACTTGAAGTGCGGTATGTCTACTTGCTTTGTTCAAGTTTTCGGTTGTTCTCAGTTTTCGAGGTCGCAAGCAAGGAAAAGGTTCAAACAGGAACATAGCAAGTCATTTTAAGTTATGTCGAGCATTTGAGTGATTGATATTTAGTAATGAAAGTTTTTCATTTATATCAACTCAAGAAAGTGTCATATTAATTCGAAAGCAACTGGGTTCCATAACATTGTTCCATCACAATCCTCTACCAGAAGAATCTATAGATGAATGCATTACATTGCTGTCGTAGATTTGCACAATCCATAATCCAGTAGGTCTCATGCTCACAAATGCGTTCCTTTAATATACCGACTAGATGGGACTAGATCCACTGTTTCCGAAAGGTGAAAACATTTTGCTTACTCGGGTCGTATCCTTCACCCTGAATTGTCGACACTAAATTTCTGAAATTAAAATAAACTTAAAAATATTGTGGATAAAAGTTAATATGATATTTGCAGTTAATATTTAGTCCTACAATACAAATGGCAGTCTAAATGACTGATTCAGCATCAAAGTCAAAGCACTAAACAGATAAAAATAACTTCTTGAAAGGAGCCAAACAGCAGTTTCTGATTGGTTTAATGTCAGTTATGACGTAATGGTAAAATTATGGTTAACCTACAACTAATTGATTGGTTAGAGATAATTCTTTATCGTAACCAGTACAAAGGGGGATTTCATAGGAAACAATTTGGTAACAAAATCGATTTCCTTCCACACAGATTTGTTTCTTCTGGTCAACAATTTTGTTTCCGATTAAATATTAATAGAGATGACCCATTGCAAATATCAGCCATAATTTAGCATCCAAGATATTCGTATTGAGTGGGAAAGAAAACGATAGGAGAGTTATCTGACACCAAAGAGATGAAACCTAGCAAGCAAATCTCAAAATGTTACCTTCTTTGCTCGAAACAATTGCATAATTATATTGCTTTTCGTATTAGGTGTTATCAGATAATCGTCGCAGATATGACCATCGGAACGTTCAGAACAGATGAAATGATTATGTTCGTATCGTAACACTCATGTGATGACAGTTGTGCTTATGAAAAACCCAGTATCAAACAGTAATCCAAAACAAAATGAAGGTAATTAAAGTATTTGTCGTCATAAATAAAACTAGGAACTTCTGCTTATTCTTTCAAATCACGGTTTATAACCGTTACTGAAAGTTTGAATGTTGTGTCAGATCTTTCGGGATCGTCACGTGACCACCAATGCTACTTGTTTTATGTGGTATAGAGGAAGAAAAAGTAGTTTCAATTATTTTTGAAAGTTAAATATTCTTAAAACAAATCGTTTATTTCGCGAGGACATCCGCATTTTGAGTTAAAAATAAAAACAGGGAAAATTGTGCTGTTTATAATGTTAGCCGAAAAATTGTAATTTGATTCAAGTCAACGCTGGCTTTCTGAAGATGCAAACCATTGTAGAAATGCAGCTGATTATCTTTTGAATTATTAGTCTTATTATACCAAACTTTTCAGAGGCCCTGATTATTGATGTTATTTGTATTCTCTGATTATGCAATGTTAAATAATTGCAGAGCATATCTTGGTATAAATAAATGTTTCTAAACATTTACACACCTTTTCCAAGAGATGGATTCGTTTTTTTAAAGAAATTCAGACTCAATCAAGGAAAATAAAAATTTCCTTCATTATGAGTTCGGCACCGCATTGCTCAAATCAGTTCCCATTATTTGACAAGTATTTCATCTTAAAACTACTAGTTTAATTAAATATGTGATGCGAAATGGGGATATTATAAAATAAAAGGAAATATTTAGATCACGACATAAATATTTTGTTTAAAATGTGGTAAAACTAGAGGATAACCATTAAAAAATTAAACATTGCAGAAGCAGAAACATATAAATATTAGCTGAAGACAAACATGCATTAGTTTTAATGATAAATACTAGAGAATATATATATATATATATATATATATATATATATATATATATATATATTGTTTTTGAAAAAAGTCGATATCTGAAGAATAACACCGATTTGATCATCGTTTAAATGGCGAATACAGTTTATAGACAACGAGGTCATTGATAGTGCTCTTTCTGTCAATTAAAAGGATAATAGAAAATGTGGGCATTGCAATATTGAAAAAACTGCAGGGCCAATGAACATTTATGTGGTTTTCATGAAGAGACATGATTTTTCGGTTTTCTGCTTAAATTCATTTTTAACAAAGTTAATTGATTTCTCGTAACTTTATTAAAACGAATATGCTATAAACATGAGAAACAACTGTTAAAATCGTTTCTATGTTACCGGATCAGTGTTCCATTTCATGTCGTTCTAATCGGTCTTGTTAATCGAACCGTCTCGTTTTCGTACCATTTCCAGCGATTTTGGTACCATACCCTTTGCTTACCGTACCGTCTTCCAACCATTTCAAATGTTGCAAAAAGACGTTACGTGTGGACTAATGGTCCCTGAGTGATTCCATGACTGTCAGTACATCCTATCTGTACGTCACGAATTTAGTTTCCACTCCATAGCTTTTAAACGACTCTGCGGATCTTTGCTTTTACATCTTAAAGGTAGATTTCTTCAATAACAACAAATTGGCAGAAGTATCCGTCTTGACCGGACATAATTATACTTAAAGAACACTTCTTTTACTATATAATACATCTGTATTTCAGTAATATTGGATTAGATAACTGAAGGTGAGTTTTCACAGTCCTGTATGGAAAGTAGCCTCCTCCCACAAAAAGTGTGCATGTTTCCAAAGACATAGACTGTTGAATATCATAACAACCCCTTGTTTGATTAAAACCTGCGCAGTTGCAATAATATTCAGAATAAAGGCGTGAACTGTCATGTTCGTAGTCAATCCAGGTAAACTCATGCGTATGCGAGATAAGATTCAGTATTTTTCACGCCGTTACTTAAAGCTACCGATATGTTTTTAAGACCACGATGGATCAAACTGACCAAGAACCTTTCCAAAACAGTATAAAAAATCCAGAAATCTTGAATGAAGTTTCACTATTCTGACTATATATTGACTATATATTGTCTTATAATATCACAAGAAATTTAATACTTGTTTTCATGCAAGCTAAATCTATCTTTTCTGCAACAAAATGTCATATATACATTTGGCGATGGAAAACATAATTACTTTAAGCTTGAACTATTTTGAATTTAATAATATTATATATTTTAATCTAACCAAACTAACGGCACAATATGTGACCCTCTTTCTCAATTCTATCTACTTTTCTTATTTTGATGCTATCTGAGAAATCTACTTTTCTTATTTTGATGCTATTTGAGACAAACAATCCCGGATGCTCCTTACTAATATCTCGAGGCTTGAGGTCTCTGCCTTCACCGGTGAATAGTAAAACCTAGATTTTTGCAACATCACGTAAGTTTAGTATCTCGAATTCAGCGATCTGATTCGATGAAATCTAGGTCTGACTTAAATTCAACCATTTGGATGTCTTCAGTCTAGGCTAAACATTCAAGACAAGTTGGTGAAATTGGGGCTACCATACTCACAGGGACATATACTGTATTTCATTGAGATATGTTGATGTTACTATATTTACAATACTTGTAAGCGTAGGATTCATCCTTTAATAATTGTCATATTTTATCTAATTGATTAAAACTATGTTTATCTTTAAGGCAACGAGCAGTTTTTATGTTTAAAAAGTTTTATTTACACCCTTTTCACATACGACACTTACTTTCTCTATCACAACCCCGGCTGATTTATATCTGTATCACAAACCCGGCTGATTTCTATGACATTCTCACAGATCATCAATCATGATTTTGTTATCAGTTGTGCTGTCTCACAACTCACAAACTCGATCAGTCACGTGTTTTTCTTTGATCTTGTCTGTGATTTTATTGTACCAATAAAATCTAAATATGATCATAAATCATTTTATATATTATTTCTAAACCGTGATTTATGGTCTTTGACTTTTCGCCCGCTGATGGCGTGTAAATATCAGTAGTAAAATAATTGATGACACGTAGCCAACCATTTGAAGATTTACAGCCATCCATTTTTAGCAGTCTGAGGTTTCTTTATAAGGAAGGCCATTCCCTTAAAAATGCACAAGTTTGCTTGTAGAAAGTAATTGATAGTTATCAACTACCTTACTAGTTACTTCTGCTACTTCGGGTAATGTAAATTTGTCTGACAAATAAATGGAAACTGTAACATGACATAGTTGTAAAGAAGGAAAAAAATGGAAGATATAGAAAAACGTGCAACAAAGTACAAAAATGTCAGCAGTGGGCATATAAGCATAAAAGTAATCGTAGATATTCGAAGACTTATATTATATGTCAGAAATCATTGATGATGAAACGTTTAAATGTAAGTATAGTAGGACCATAACATATGTATCGTTTGACAAACATTGCGAAACAAAAGTACTCCAAAATGAATAAGGAAGAAATCTTGAAAGATATGAAAACAAAAATAGAGTATTAAGAGAATACATATATGCAACATAGAAATAAAGAAGCTAAAGCGGAATTACGCAAACGATTGCAAAAGGAAAGGAAACAAAAAGCAAGTGGGTAAGTGTGTTATTCTTATGACTTGTTGAGGTACGAAAATTTGTGGCAGTTAAATAATGGATTTCGTATTTAAAACATTCGCAAACAGTGCATCTTATCTTTATCATTCAGCTCATTTTAACGCTTCAGTTACCAGAGCCATTGCACAAATATAGAAAGAGATGAAAATCTAAAACACAGCAACAAATTATTTTACGTATAAGACACTAAATATATTTAATAACTGGACTTGAAGATGTGACAGTAATTACTCTGTTAATAGATGCAGAGCACAGTGTAATGCAAAATTCTGCCAGAATCAACATAGTTGGGCAGGGTGGATGGCAACAACTTGATACGGAATATCATTTTTGTATTTTACAGATTAAAATCTACCAGGATTAGTAAAATCGGTAGACAAGTATCATGTCTACATTCAAATAAAAACACTGTTGTCTGAGTGTGCAATACCATTACTTGATGAACAAGGTTTAAATGCAACCAGCAGCAACATTAATCTGAAACAATTAAACATGATCTATAATCATTGAATTTCAACACATCATGACTGGAGATGCATTAATGGAACAAATTAATACTTGAATGATAATGGACCTGAAGAACATAAAACGGTACATCAGGGTTTTGAGTCTATACCTACTGGTGTGTTAAGAGCTTACAAACACCATTACAACTATGGCGGAGGTAATGCTGAAAACCAAAGAAAATTGTCGTTTGATGAAATTAACTCAGTAGTAACAAGTAACGAAAAACTAGGATTGAGTTGTTATATATATATATATATATATATATATATATATATAGATGTATATATATATATATATATATATATATATATATATATATATATATATATATTATTTCTTTCCTGTGCGTGTGAGGGTGGGGTGGGGTGTGTGTTGTGTTTGCAAGATAGCACTAGTCAAATAGAATAAGAAACAGCGAGGCTGAATTAGAGTATCAGGAATTATGTGACATGTGTTCAAACTGCTCAAGTTCAAAACAGAGCAAGTATTACAGTTTTCCTTTTCCACAGTCGAGTACACTGCAAACAGGTTATTTGCAAAATTAATATGGGGTGGACAAGGTTATGACACAGATAAAAATATCACAGTAAGATTTCAGCAGGATATTTTAGAGCCCAACGTTAAACAAGACGATGCTGCCGGTGGTGAGGTATATTTTTGTTACCGATTGATATTATGATACAAAAGCCTAGCATTCATGGCTACAACAAGCTGAAAAAGTCTTTAAATCCTAACTGAACACTGCAATAAACGCTGACGTGGTAAAGAATATGATTCCAGTAGCTGATAAGAAATGTATAGCAATTCGTTAAAAGATATACAGTGAAATAAAAGAACAGAACGCGGATAAGAATTGTGTTCACAGTTAGGATAAAAATGGCAACAATCTTGTAATAGCAATTGCACACTATTTAAAAGACAAAGACTCTGAAACAAACAAACTATCATATATAGTCATGATGTCGGTTGAATAAGCCGGTTTAATTTACTTTTTGAGATAAGTCATTAATTTTGTATCCGTTTCATGCTATAGTTACACCTTCCATGGAAACTGCTTGAACAAGCAAAATTATATGAGCAACGAAGAAAAAAACAACCTATCCAGTTTTTTCAAAAGCCAGCTTATGACACTGCCAGTAATACAGGATAATGTCCATACTGAATTTATGGATAGCCTGAACAAATAGTTGAAAATATTTGTAATGTCTTGTTTGCCTATATCTACGAATATCTCTGTGCCACCTTTTCCGTTGCCAATACCAGCAATACTTGTTTCTGCACCACCTCCTGTTAGGCCTTTTATCAGATTTTCTTTATACAGAGTAAGAGTTGTTACAATCATATCTGAAGCTGTAATAATCGTGGCGATTGTCACATATTTCTGTTGAAACAGTGGTTTTTTCATTACGCCTGTGGATAACGTTTCTTTAACTTGTCAATTGTTTTAAAAACAATATGTTGTATCCAAAGTTACTCTTGAGATCTCTTAAATGTTTTGTTTTCTTCTTCTTCCCAGTCGTCCAAATACTTAAGGAAGTCGCTTCCTTTAGTCGCTACAAAGTTAAGTCTAACATCTTACTACCCTTGTTGGAAATTTGTATTTGTTTTTTCGCCTGCTTCATGATAATACAATGTTTTTCCTAAAATTTTTAAATGAAGCTCAATTAACTGATACTATATATTATATGTTAAAATATTTTAATTTGCAAATTATTTATATTTAACCAGTAAAGCTGTAAATATAAGAGTTTATTGAGGTGTTTCGAATTCGTTATTAGATAAAACTTGCATCAGATCACCTCTGCATTATATGCCATCTTAACGTATTAGTCCCTAACCCTCCACCTTTATTTGCTACTAAGAGAAACTTCCGTATGATAAATAGAACTCAACTAATGCATGACATCCAAGCAATCCTAACAACTTTGCTACCTCCTACAGCAGAACAACTTGATAACTGCCTGCGTTCAATGCTTGACAAACATGCCCCATGCCCCAGCAACCAAGTGCAGAGTATCAATTAAAAAGTGTTCTCCGTGGTATAGCAGTGTTAGGGACCAGCTTCGCACTGCTAAAAGAGACCGCCGTAAGACTGAGAGGCTTTGGGTTTCCACCAGACTCACTATTCATAAGCAAATCTATGAAGCCACTAAGAAGAATGTCACAAACATAGTCCATGCAGCGAAATCAGCCCACTACAGTACTAAGATCACTGAAAGTTCCAGCTGCAAAGAGCTCTTCGAGATTACTAACCAGCTTCTCTCCAGTTGACCTTCCGGACCAGTTTGCAAATTTCTTCCGTGACAAAGTACAAACCATTAGAGATAAGCTTGACAACATAATTTCAGTTGAGTCGTCATCACCATACAGTTGCGATACAGAATTTCAGCGGCAACCGTTAGCAGCATTTGAACCGGTCTCTATGATGAAGAGTGCCCCAAAGTCATGTGAACTTGATCCGATTCCGACATCACTGCTGCTTGAGTGCTTTGATCCAATATTACCTTCACTAACTGATGTTATTAATACTTCTCTCTCATCCTTGGAATTCCCATCATTTTTCAAAACTGCCATTGTAAAGCCTCTGTTGAAGAAACCAACACTTGACCATAACGATTTTAAAAACTACCGCCCTGTTTCTAACATCCCATTCATATAAAAAATCTTAGAAAAAGTTGTTCTATCCCAACTTGTATCTCATCTGAATTCAAACAGTCTTTTTAGCGATGTACAGTCTGCATATCACCATCGCCACAGTACCGAAACTACCCTTCTGAAAGTAGTTAACGACCTTCTCTCTGCTTTGGATAGTGGAAAGATTACAGTCCTCATCCTCCTTGACTTGTCTGCAGCATTTGATACAATAGATCATGATGTATTACTTCACCGTCTCCATCATGTATTAGGCATTCACGATACAGCCTTACTATGGTTCAAGTCCTACTTGGTCAACAGGATACAAATTGTGTCCGCAAATGGAAAACACTCCAGCCCAGTTGATCTATGTTTTGGTGTTCCACAAGGTTCTGTTCTTGGACCGGTTCTCTTCATTTTATACACTCAGCCGCTCTCAAGTGTCATAGATCGTCAACCAGTGTCTCACCAATTGTACGCTGATGACACCCAAATATACAAATCTAGCCACCCAACTGAAGTTGACGCTACCATCCATGGTGTAGAGAGGTGTATTTCCGATGTGAAATCATGGATGACACGTAACAAGCTGCAGATGAATGATGATAAAACTGAAGCCATTCTGATTACCACACAAAGACTTTCTCATTCACATCCTTTACCTCAAACAATAAATATCAGCAACACCAACATTAAATTCACACAGTCAGTACGAAACCTAGGTGTTACTCTAGACAGTACACTCTAATTGCACCAACATGTCATGAACATATGCAAGGCTGCATACCTTGAGCTGAGACGGATCAGCTCCATTCGCAATTATCTTTCAGTTGATGCCACTAAAACACTTGTGTGTTCCTTAGTACTTTCAAGACTGGACTATTGTAACTCAATTCTATCTGGTTCATCTCAGTATCTACTCCAGAAACTTCAAAAAGTTCAAAACACAGCTTCTCGGATCATTCTTAGAGTACCACGAACAGAGCACACCTCTCCCCTGCTCTGTACCCTACACTGGCTACCCATTCGATCCAGAATCAAACACAACAAATTTGTTTTCTGTGCTACGTTTTACTGACTGGCACCAGTCCAACATACCTATCTCACCTCACCCATGTGTACACACTAGCAAGATACTTACGCTCCTCTTCCGACACCCGTATTCTCATTATTATTCCCAATACCAAAATGAAGTCATACGGACAACGTTCTTTTGCATACCAGGGCCCATCAACGTGGAACGAATTGCCAACTGAACTTAGACACAAAGAAACAGTGATCTCATTCAAGAGTGCTCTTAAAACGCACCTTTTTCGACTGCAAGAATAGACCTAAAGACTTAATGTTTTCTTACCTTAACTATTTTCAGCATGTTTTTGTTTTCTAATTTCATGGTGTTTGTTTCTTTTCTTTCTTTTCGTAATCATATCATTATATATGGGGGGGGGGGGGCGGCGGTTTAGGTGTTATATAATGTTGTAAAGCGCTTAGAGCTTCTAAAGATTAGGCGCTATACAAAGTCCTCATTATTATTATTTATTATTATTATTATTATTATTATTATTATTATTATTATTATTATTATTATAAATTATGAGTGAAATAATCTTCAATTCTTGCATCCATAATTGTTTCTTCGTAAACATCATTATCAAATGTATGATCCAAATTGTCTACACTCCCAAGAAAACAGACACATCCGTTTTCAGAAATGTTGTTAAAGTTTACAGTAATCCAGCGATTAATTATGGAATTAACAAAACCCAAACTAAAACATCTTGCTGAACAATCCCAAAATCTTGAGAATCATAAGTGGAATCTATTTATTTCATGCATATAAATGGAGGAAAAATCATCAACTGTACCCCTTTGTATCCTGTATTGCTGACATACATTGGCATTAATTTCAGGTTGCAAACGATCGACGAAATTAAGAATGATTTGGTGAAAGAGTTAAAACATTACCGAAGTGTCAAAACGAAATACAAAGTAACGTATACAATTTCGAGCTGGGTAAAGTTTATCAAGGAACATATTTCCGGTGTGTTTGGCGTAGCAACTGCTGATTTAGGAATCGCAGGAATATATAGAGAATGTATCATACCAGAGAGGCCGTTAGAGGGTTTGGTGCAAATTTACTGGCGTTTGTTGTAAAGGCTTTCAAGGAAAAGTTTATGTACAGTGAAGTTTTAAAACACGAAGAGATTGCAACCTCTGTCAATAATAAGCTAAACAGTTTTGACGATATGATAAGCAAGGCAATAAGTGATAATGAGATAAATAATGAATAATTTATTTAATAGTCACATAATACAATAGATGCAAGGAGATAAAAAATGCAGTCATGAAATAAAAAAGTAATACAAAAAGCCGAGAAATTGAAAAGGTAATTCAAGTTTGGTTATTTTTTAAGAGGAGGGAAAGAAATTAAAGGAAAAATTAATGTTGGAGAAACTTACAACACATATAAAGTCTATTTAGATAACAGAGGTAGCAAAATAAGTACAAATCACGTTAAAGAATACAACGTAAATGGAAACTCTATAACTCTTAGTTGTTTGAATTTTAGCTTTTTAATTTACGCTATACAAATGGGAACTACATTCTGATAGAAGGATCATCTGAAAAAGAAATATATTTTTACCAATCTAATTGAAAAAATTTCATTGTCTGAAAATCAAATAACATTGAAGCAAAATTGGCTACTCGTATTAGTTTGAATATTCCTAACTATCAATTAAAAAAAAATATACATGTAGATCAAGACTTTAAAAAAAATACATAATCGAGGTCCTTTAAGCAAACGACTTGAATTTCACACGATGAAAATAATATCTTTAAATCGGCATCAGTTCTTGCATTCTGTTAATTAATACTTACCTTACTATAACAAATGGCCGATGTCTATGTGATTCCCATGTAGTTTGGAATCCAACCTGTATTTTAAATACGTAATAAACATTCGGTAAAAGAAATGGAAGATAAATAGTCCATACCTGCCATGTACTGTTAAAACCAGTATTATGTTATCAAATTCATAAACACAGAGTTGAGGAGAAAATGTCATTTACATCAACCTATCACATTAGCGTACGTGTTTAGTTTGGTAAATAGTTTAATGTACATTTCAAGAATTACTCGTGTACATGAAATCAAGGAAAGCTTTCTCAAAATAGAACACAAGAGAGAGTACTAATGTCTAAACTTTCTAGATTACTTAATTTCCTGACGAACATGAAACTTTTTCGGCATGAATTCTTGAGATTATGATCAGAGACAAATATTTATTTTATGAGCTACATAATTATATGAAAATACTCTTTTTAAAAGAATGAAATTCTTCGATTGGTTGAAAATAATTACCGGAGAGTTTAATGTAATTTTTCAGAAGAAGCCTGCGTGTGGGAAAATTTTACGCAATAGTGGGATTGAATCTAAAACCATTTTCATTTTAACAGTACGAACTCCATGCCTTTTTCAGGAAGAGTTGAATTCATAATGTCAGCGTTAACACAAGTAAGAACGATCTAAAACCATTTTCATTTTAACAGTACGAACGCCATGCCCTTTTCAGGAAGAGTTGAATTCATAATGTCCGCGTTAACACAAGTAAGAACGATCTACAATCATTAAAGCCCGTATAACAGGAACTTATTTTTATAAATCTTTTCAGGCCGTTTGGGTTAACATATTTCAGATTTAGCATCAAGTACCATTCGCGATGCCATTTGAGAACAACCATAAATGGTATGAGTATCATGAGAGGGAACAAACTGAGAAAGCAATAACATCTACATTAGTGTTCGTGCTGTTTTACAACATGTCGCAGACAAAATAGAAGACAGCCAGGAAATCAGAAAGACTAAAATAATTTAGATGTGACATTATTTCCGTGCAATGTGCTAGCGTAGATTTGTTTTTACATTATACGAGGCCAGTTTCAGGTGGTTTGATGCTTACGACACAATCCGTACTCAAACGTAAATATTGCACGTCCTGCTTGAATACAATTTTTGGTGTATATAAACAAAAACTAATTTTCGTATTTTTTCGTGTATAATGTATGTACTAAGTTATTGATCACGTGAGAATAACTATCATAGACAGCATTTTGTGTACATATGTTTTCCAGAGCACTTAGGAAAGACTTAAAACACTCTGGCTCAAACCCTATTGATCATGTGAGAATAGCTTTCATAGACAGCATTTTGTAAACAAATGTTTCCGGAGAACTTAGGAAAGACTTTAAACACCCTGGCTCAAACTCTTCAATCGATCTCCAGAAAATGTTTAAAACACAGTAAATTCTGTTTGAGCACAGCAAACCGCGATTGATTCCTATCTTGAAAGAACTATTAAATGTATTGTCTTATATATTCAGTACTTATATGAAATCGATCAATTTGCTAATATTTTTAAATGTCCAGAAAACTTTTTTGATACAAATTTGTATCAATAGTTTGAGTCAAACATCTGACATAAGCTATATGCTGTTATTTGCTTCTACATGGAAGACTCAAGCAGGATCGGGATTAATAACAACGGACAGGTACCCCGGCATTGACAGACAAGAGCGTGTTTTCTAACTATATTTTGACACACACACACACAAACACACACACACACACACACACACACACACACACACACACGATGCATTAACATAGCATTGCTTTGGAGGTGTTGGCATAAAGCAGTTTGATATAACCATAATGTGGGGATATCAAATTGTGATTTGTTCATCACGTATAAATACGCATATAATTTTGGTTTTAACAGGAACCATTGCCTCTATACTCTCTAGACCCAGTGATGAATTTCCAGTTATCAGCTGTTAATAAAATAAGAAAATAACAAGAAACCTATTTCCGTACTCACCATTTACTTTACACTTTCTTATTAAATAGAACACATTACAACACTTTATTGAAATCCTCTCTGCTTTATCTGTTCTCTATCTCTCTTGCCATAAGTAAAGTGGAAATAACGTGGAAATATTTGGATTCGAAACGAAAATGGAATTGGAAGTGGATGGAAACCTTGAACTTGAGCTTACACCAAACAACATAAAAGAATAATATGTGGACACTTTGCATGGGATTTTACTACAGTGTTACAGGATAAAAATGATTGAAAGTTGCTAAAGCCTGGTGAGACAGGGAAAAAAACAATAAATACCCCAATGGACACTTTCTAGGAAGGCAGATACCATTGACGCGCCTTTGAATAAGGTCAGAGCAATTGGAACACCTTGTGGCTTTTCGACAAAATTCCATCTCAGAAATATTTCGATGGTGCAAATTGGGAAATCATCTTAAAATGGCGCATAACTTAGTCACATGCTAATAATGATAGGTTGAGTACAACCATGTCGAAAGCATGATGATACCTTTATGGAATTATTTGCACAAGCTCAATAAAATAAAGTTCTATAGTGAAATCATTTTATAAAAAGAAACTAGGAAATGCTTCGGCAAGATTAAGTCATCTCAGTCGAGTGGCTCTTAAGGTGTGTGATGAGCACACAACGTCATGTGGTAAACAAGGTACATCAAGAGGAGTTCTTCCAATCATTAGCGCAAAATTGAGCGTGTTTCGATTGAAGGTCAGAGATCATACTAGGTAAAAATATATTATGCTCAAATGGCAGTTCTTTCATATTCGTCAGAAAAATTATTTAAACACTTAAATGCAAGAATTCTGTCTCAATTTACAGTAGACATAAACTTTTACATAACATACCTAAAATCTGCATTATTTATCCACGTATTTGTCAAAATTCCTTCGAAATGGTGTTTTGCATCGAAAGACATCTGACCTTTCGAGGTCTTCGGTCCGTAAAATGCACCACTGATTGTAATGGTGGGTGATGTGTCGACTGACGTATTCATATTATGTTATCTATTTGATGTGGGGTTGTTATTGTTGTTGTTTGTTTGGGGTCTTTTTTGTTCTTTTTTTAACCTATAACAAGGATTGCTAAACAGACCATTTAAAAATATGAAATACCTGAAAGCATATGTCTCTATAACTCTCTTTGGATCTACGACGCTAAATCTGTCAGATAAACCGAGAGAGAGAGAGAGAGAGAGAGAGAGAGAGAGAGAGAGAGAGCGAGAGAGAGAGAGAGAGAGAGAGAGAGAGAGAGAGAGAGAGATATTGGAGGATAAAGACAACCGAAGTTTATGGTCAGTAGCAATTATAAATTACCATAAAAATGATCTGGATCAACTGTAAATAAGTATAAATTTTAGAATTATCTCCGATTTGTTTGTCATTTTGCTTGGCCTATCCCCCACTCAGTTCGACTTACTCGCAGGGAATCTCTCAATACACATGACCGCACTTTCACTTTGCGGAACGCTGGTCGTACAATGTTTGCACTGTCTTCATTTTTCCAACATTCTCTTTTGAATCTCAAGTGTCTCATTCAATTATATAATGAAAACGAATACAAATAGCAGCTCAATCTAACTCTATTCGAAATGTTAGTATGTGCATATGTATATGGTATAAAATGAAATATGTATAGTATGTACGCTGTATTGTTCCTATACCACTAGATGTACCACTTTTGCATTACAGGAAACTGCCGCAAGTGCACAGAAAAGATTCTTCTAATGTGCACAGTTCTTTTTAAAATTGCATTACCAAATTCATAATCAATTTTTCCTTCGAATGATCTATGATGAAATGAGTCCATTAGGGTTAGGGTTTGCATACCCTAACCAAAGTCCATTAATGACGAGATAAGTCTTGGCGTTATTTTTAAACTCGTTTTGTTTATACGACTTTATTCAACCTGCAAGAGTAGGTTGAGCAGCTGTAAAGATAGCTTTCGGTGTATTATCTTTTATTTCCACTAGTATGTACCCAAACCCTGGAGACAGAGAATATTATACACAAATTGTCACCAGTATGCATCCGTCTTATATAGCAGACGGATACTAGCTCTATATTAAATTCCCATGACTTTACTGTACATGCCTACAGATCTCCTCACTTTGTAAGTTCAACATTAATTTCAGTGTTTTTCGTTAATTGGTTTTTATAATCGGTCCATTCTTTATTGATATTGACTTGTTTTCTGTATTTCTGCTAATGTTCCATTTTATCACTACATTATTGTATTGAATAATGACTTGATCTTAACTACTGAATACATAGTTTTTATATATTTGACTTTCTACGTGCATTGAGTTTGTCGCAAAGTTGTATGCCGACTTTGTACTTCGCCTTTTATGGCATAGTATTTTATTTGCATGTTTGCTTTTTTTTCTTCCAAAAATCTCCTTTAAAAAAAAATCTTTTTGGGCTGCGCTATAGATGTCATTATTTTAATTCATTCAACGCGACTCCATTTCTTTTACATTTTGTGTTTAGTTTCCATCATGGTTTTCAGCTGTATTTCCAAATCTAATTTGTTTCGCCTCCAAAACTGTATAGTCTCCCAGAAGACAAACAATGTAATGTCATGACTGGGATTTTGTGTTCTCTGCACCAATAAGAACATACAGCCTCTTACTCAATGTTTTGTTTAATATTATATTACTCTGGTTTTTATATAGATGGACCGTGAAGATCGAGAACAAATGTTTCTATATTTTTTTTCACTTCTACGTTTCTACGGAATGCATGAACTGCTGGTTATATCATATATCATTTAAAATTACATTGCTCTGTGGACCACAATCTTCCATGATATGCAAGATATTTGTTTCTTTATTTCCTCTTTGGTTTGAAGATGTTTGCTATGTCTGACGAAACTGATTTCTTGCGCTCATCTGGCTGTTTAGAAGATGGTAATTACGTCTGATGAAACTGATGTGTAGCGTTGATCAGCCTGGTTTGAAGATGGTAATTACGCTGATGAAACTGATGTACCGTTTAATATATGTCTAGAGGTAATCCGCCTGAAAAACGCCTAGACCATAATGCACTGGCAGTTCAGAGTCTGTACTAATCGTCCGAAATCACAGAATGACAGAAAATTACATGCTAAATGCACGTATCTATAGAAATAAAACGTAAGCTTACATTTTTAACAGCAGTATCGTGTCTTGTTTTGTTTACAAAAAATCGCATAGGACATCAACATCTATGTCTGACTCAAATTTAGCTCATTAAATAGACGGAAAACCAATAGCAGATACCCATGTCTGACTCAACTTTAGTTCATGCAATAGACTGAAAACCAATAGCAGATAGCCATGTCTGACTCAACTTTAGTTCATTCAATAGACTGAAAACCAATAGCATAGACAAAGCCGACGGAGCACAGCTAACTTACACTGTGACGTCATGTGCATACATTGTACGGACTGACACTACCCGACACTAGAGAGATTTGTTACCATACGGCATCTGCGCGTTCTAAAGAACATTTCGTTCCATCAGGCCCCTACATCATAAAAGTTTATTCGACTCCAAATCTTACTCGAAAATACTCTGACCAATCAAAAGGCTGACTATGTTAATTTTGAGCAAGATTTCAAAGTCTGGAGTAACATTACTTACTCGAAATTCCAAGAAAGGTTTTACGATGTCGAGACCAGATACAATGATTTTTGTTTCTTTCTTTAAGTGACTCGCTTCTCTACCCTGAACAGGTTTCATTATTATGTTGTAAAATGCAATATATTTGCGAATTGAAACAAAACAATATTTCGGAAATATTTGTAAACGTCCTTTTCGTATCTGGGAGAAATACAATCTGATCTCCTTTGCTCGATCATTTTGTTTCAAATCAATGTTTTGATATAATATGTTCATATTTTTAAAATGTTTTAAATGATCTTACTTGACTCGGTAATTTTACACGTATTGGTATGTATTTGTAAGTGTAATTTTGTTTGACTACACCTAAATTCACGACAATCTAACAGTTGCTGATACCGTATGCTGTTCTGACGTACGCTTAGGAAAACGAAAACAGGTATAGTACACAGCAGCGGCGACAGGCACCTTCTATCGGCATTTTGCTTGTAAAACGAAACAATTATATACTGAATCAATTGGTGCATTTCCAAAATTCGCATACGGCCGCCGTCACGAAATCGTGTATGTAAGAATATCTGTATATTCTGCCCTAGAATATCGCAAGACAGGAATAATTCATCAGCAAGGATACGAGTGTCGAGTATTTATTTACGTGCATGTGTCAACAATTGTTGCCGAGTTCTTGTTTATCGTATTCATTCATTTGTTACTGAGAACAGCAGAGATCCATATCTGCCGTCGAATACGTTAACAGCGGATCAGGGTCTACTCTGTTCGATTGAAATTATGTGAGGAACGAACAGTATTGACCCAGATCTGATGGCAGATAATGCGACGGCACATCCTGTCTACACTGTTCGGTGATGATTGCTTGTTATCCACGAATAATTAAAAATTTTGAACGATTGAGAAAATTCTTCGATCTAATGTTCAACATACTTTACGCCAAATACATGAAACGCGTGTGTTTTTGATCCATTTTAGAATCTGACCAAAACAGACAAATGTATGCATTGTACTTTAATCTAATATATACTAGTTGATATTATGTGTATTATAAGCTAGCAAGAGGGACACTGCGGATAAGAAAGTGCAAATGAAACGAAATAACCACAATAGCCAATTAAAAAGAAATTAAATTTTATAAATAGGTCATTGTCTTAAAAATATGCGCTACTCTTAAAAATGTGCTCTTTATTACATAACCTGAAGAATGGTGAAGGGTACAATGAATGGTGTAATTTCAATAACGTTAAATATTAAAAGCTTTTTAAGTTACATCAAGGTGCTAATTTTGAAAGTCGCGCCAAGCTAATCCAAGATGAGTCTGGTACATTAGTATTAGTCCTTCCGTTTTTAGGAAACACTAAAGCTACGTGTTAGCTTTGTAAAGTCTGATCGAAGTCACCATTAGATTTATTGACCACAAAACTCCTCATGCTGAGGATGCGCTCTCAAACTAAGTGTTTGATATTCAGAAGGGAACAAATTGATATACATCCTAGAGGCTGGAAAGTTGTGATTTATTCAGTTGATTGATGTCGTTAAATATAAAGAGTAATTTAAAAAAAAAAACAATGAAACAAGTATAATGAAATCCAATGAATCAAAATATATGAGTTCGAATGTTCAATCAAATTGAAGAGTTTTGTGAATAGGGGGAAGGAATGAATCTCATTAACAGAACTTAAGTCAAGACTGCCACCTGAACTTGAATACAGGGATCTGATTGGAAGAAATTTTATTCTGACTTATGTTCAACCAATCAAATGACTTAAGTCAAACATTTAAGTTTGAAGATATGATTGTTAAAACTGAGGCCACATTACCGTTTTTCAGGCTGTACTGAGGTTACCACTGGTCGTAGTAGATCTGTGTGGAATACTAAGACGTGGAGTATGTATAAAACATTTCATGATTTGTGTATGCCTTACAAAAATAAATTTTGATTGATATGTAATTACTTCCTCAATATAATATTAATACATTAATATTATATATTGAAGGTGATATTTCGTTTATCGTAATTTACGCGATTTACATAAACTGTAGCTAATATGTGGGTGATAAAATGATAACTGACCATTTATTCATTCATCTTTTGTTCATTTTCCTCAAATTTGAGATTTTGTGTATACAACAAACCTAGTTTCTTTTTAACTTAACTGAACAAATTATCATCCTGCGGTACATCAATGATGCAGCGTATTGAGGATCGAACTTGGGTCAGCAAGTTACGGCTGTAGTCGCCTTGATTCCACGCACCAACCCCCGTACCCTCTGGATCAAGCGCAACTCACACCCCCATACCAAAATAAAAGCATAGAACTTAGTCGTGATTATAAGCATTCATGCGTAGCAGACACACGTTCTTGGCGGCGACCCGCTAATTAATTCTCTTCTAAATGCAGTCACTCAAAATTCCTGTTCCAGAAATCAAAGCATATAGAAGTTATTATTGTAAGTCACAAATATATTCCAAATAGTGTGGAAAGTGCTATACCTGAATCTCTCCGTCTTTCGCTCTCCGTCTGTGTATATAATATAGTGACATGAATAAACACTGACATTTCCTCGGATATACTTGTAGTCATACTTTATCATATAGTGATGATAATAACAACAATAGCTTTGTTCATTAACTCAAGGTCACTAGCCCATAATACATTATAGTCGCGCAAATACAGTTGATTATAAGAGCACCCTTGTAAATCTATTGAGACAAGGTTCATTTTAAACTCTGTGAGGAGAATCAACTGACATATGCATTAACATCTTCAGATGCTAATAACGGACACTATGTATATTGCTTTGCCTTATGAATAATCATTACTTGTGGCCAACCATAAAATTAGACTTGTATACTACACTTTAACACTTAGATCGCTTCCGCCTCTTAAAGTTGGTACGAAGTATCATTGCAACTAGTACAAAAGTAATCAGATGCTTTCAATTATTATTTTTTCTTTCATTTTCCCCCTTATTCCGATATGTTGCAATCACTGAACATTCTTGTGCGGTTTTATGACATTTATCAGTGCTTGAAGGAGTCGTAAATTACAGCATAACAAAATACAACAATAAACGTCATGTTCTTCTCAAAGAATTACATGATACGAAGTGGAAAATCATTGTACAATTAAGAAACAGAGAGTCTCCGGCAGCAAATATAAATACCTATCAATGTAGTGGCTGAATCCCCAACCAACAAGCAACAGCTAACAAAATGCAGTCCCAGGCCGTTTCCACAGCAAAATACCCGAAGGGAGGACTCATTATCCGAAGGAGGGAAACCTACATTTGGTACCAAATTAAAGCAAGTCAAGCTCAAGCGTACTTTACGTAACCTTGCATTAATGCAACAGTTATTCGCGTTTCATCGAAAACATCCAGATATTTTAATGTGCATAGCTGATTAAAGTGAAATTATACCTCTGCTATTTATAGCTAGCTAAATACGTTTATCTTACTTTGTACTGACAAAAAATCTGACCTCTTAGACACGTCTGACATTTTGACAGAGTATAATATTTTGAACCTTATTTTTTTTACAGACTTCGCATATTTCAAAGCTGCTACTACTCAAAGTAAACGAGAGATGTGGGGACCTTTTTGTGGGATGGTCGCTTGTGATCAAGTGTTGATGGCTCTTAAATTCAAGCAATTCTTTATCTGATCACTATTGGGTGTAACAAGAATACCATCAACAAATGCTTAATTGGCAAATTCCGTTACAAATACTTATATACTCACCTTTGGGTCCACTCACACCAACGGAATTTCAAGTTCTTCTACCACATTTTCCTATCGTATCTCAAACTGCTCTACAAGCAGTTTTTAACTAATATCGTTATTTACTATCATTTTCCCCTTACCTCCGACCTTGTGTCACAAGTTTTTGGCCTCATTATGTTATCTCTTTAACTAAAAAATAAAACTGGCCTGGATTAAAATTGCAATCGATCTCTATCATGAAATCAAAGACTACCCAGTGAAACTGGAACCTGTTGGATAAATTTGAACAAAAGCTCCTTCTTAAGAAATAAAAATATATAGTATTATTGGTTACTACATTTGTATGTGGAAGTATGAAAGAGTTTTTCTAAGCGATACTACACGACCTTAAAAGTGAAGCATCGCTTAGAAAATAAAGAAGAAAAAGAAGAAAATACAAAAAACAAAAACAAATAAAAAACAAACAAAAAAACAACGAGTTCATATTTTTCGATTCAAATATAGTAACGTGTAAGTAGTTTATGGCTAAATCTTTCTGACGCATCTTATATAAATTCTCAAAAATCATCCTACACGAAACAAACAAACAAAAAAATCTCAAGAAACAACACCATATCCACTACAAGAACTTTTTCTTCTTCTTTAAACATCAAAATTCCTAGCTCAGCCATGCATCACCTTGTTTTTAAAAACCAAGACCCTATCACCTGGAAAAAAAAAACATTAATGAAACCAGTCCTGATGTTATAATAATATAACTTCTAATACATACATCATTAATTTAGATACTCGTTGGGTTAAAACTACTATGCTAAAGCAATAGATGAATATTTACCAGTCATTATATAATATTTTCAAATGTATACAATTTAAGAATGGATATAAAGATAAATACGGTATGTCTAGACTGGCAATGAGGGGAGTTGTAAAACCGGTTATCTTTCAATTCCAATACAGGCTGTAAAAACAGCCTTTGACGTCAGTCTTCACTTCCTTGTTGGTCACACCCATAACGACAGAAAAAAAGACAAAAAAAAAAAAAATCAATCGCCATATATAGATAAGTATTGTGGATTACTAACTTTGCTAAAAGGAATACAAATCTAGTAGATTTGATAATGTTTTCAGAGGATGAACGAATAAAATAGGAGAGGACTTGTTTTAATTGAAAGAAACAACTTTAAATATTGTAAGGAGTCTTCGAGAAGCAAATACAAAACAACATTCTCCAGGCAGAGGAGCTTAAAGAGGAAGTCAAAAAAGTTCAGATGTACATAGGAAAGTATCAGAGATAAATTACTGGTTAGTTTTTCAAACAACACAGAGACTGATTTTGTAGTGGGTTTCCAAAATTTTGACAGTTGTGTATTGATTATTATAAAACTTCACGAATTAGTACATCATGACTATTACATAATTATGTGCAATTCAGTTCATTTCGGCCTGTCAATCATGGAATTAAAGGATTTTCGTAAAGCTGAAAGCGGTGTATTGTATGACGTCTTAAAAAGATCAGGAATAGCACACAGTTTGAGCCATATTAATTTTTAGCACAACTCTATGAACTATCATTAAAGTGTCCTGTTCTTATGCATTTCAGTTTTATATTTCTTTTTAAAACTTGAAGATCATTGATAAATTATGTAAAAAAGAAATGTAAATCTGCACTGAAAAACGGAGATATTGACTGTTTGTGTAACCATTATAACAACGAGGGATTTTTTTCAACATGGAATTGACCTGTTTTATATTGTGTAACTGTGCGTGTAACCATATAGCAACCAAAATCATAACAATGTGCAGTGCCAATTATGTAAATGTGTCTGCAGCAACCGCAGAACATTTCTCTCAACAGAGATTGGACATGTGATCAAAATTCAACGCTGGCTGAGCAATTAAACAAACTCACCTGTCTGTAAGATAAGAATTGAATACAGCTTTATTCATATGATATTTCTGAGGCCTCTTGCAGGCGGAACATTAGAAGAAATTGTAAGATAACATGTATAATAATTATTGTTGATGGCTGAAACCAAAGACATTTTGTCTGTTAATCTTGCTATTGATACTAGAATTATTTATTTGTCTTTCTATCCATATATACAAGCAAGGATTTGTCTATATGTGACTGAGAGAATAAATACATTTATCAATACTAACGAATAATCATCAATATTATTAAATGAATATGTAATATTTGGACATTTATCAGCTCAGAAATAGAAGTTATTATTGCACAGACATATAAAACTTTACTTCGCCGTTTTAATGGGCGAATACAAACAATATATTAGGCAAAGTAAAATTCTTGCATTTTATCTTAATAATTTTGAAACAGAAGTCTCAAGCATTAAATTTCCATTGAAAATTTTAACGAAAATTTTTACAAATCATATTTTTATTTTTGTTGAGTCACTACATATAGATCTGTCAAAAATTGTAATGTCTTGAAGCTGTAATATAACGACAGCTGAAATATAATCTGAACATATTTGTGTATAAAAAATAAAGTAAATTCCTGATTAATATTTCAAAATTGTAATATCTTACTTTCACCACTAGAGATATAAATTTCAACATCATGCCTTTTTAAACATGGAAGAATAAATCTTGATGTAAAATTTAAAAAAAATTAATATGTTTGCTCTCATTTATATTAGTTTCCGGGAAAACTATCTTAGATGATATTTTTACACAATATAAACATGAAAATAGAAATATAAATTCTTTCAGATATACGTATAGTTGCTTTACCTCAGAAAAGTCGGATAATATGTATACTAGTTCTTCAAATATTTTAGGCTTGATTTCATTGGAGTTCATTTCAACAATAATTTAACACAAATGACAGCCAACGAAGAAGACGAAGACCAATATTTAAGACATCTCTGTTGTGATCCTGAAAGTACAGAATTGTACACAAATATCAATCAATTGTGGGAACAACTTAAACGTGATATGAAGATAAAATGCCCTGAATTTATAGTTTTGTTGGCTGAACAATCTACATATACATTATGCAAGCAAGTAAGAACAAGATTTCCATATATAAGGGTCTACGTTATTCACGCAGAATACGCATTCCAGGCAGACATCGTGGATGTGAAAGCGTATGAACCCTAACCCTTTGATCTGTTAGTATCTGGAAGCCAAGTGGTATTCTAAATTTCTTTCCGTATACAGCAAATAGAATCGCTCCAGTGCCAGTGTTTTGTGCATTAACCGCTCCTGATCTTAACTTTATTTTTTTCATAACTTATTTGTTGTTCTAGTTTGCTTTTTCGCACAGATATTGGTAGCCATAAATCTTTAAACGCCAAGAAAATATTGTAATCATTCAGCGTAAATATATCACAGCTACTGTAAGAAATGGTTGTGTTTGTCATAAGCATAAATGATCAACAACTGCATGATTATCATCTTCTTTAACCTTTATGTCTAGCGGAGAAAAAAAAATTACCAGTTACAATCATGAAATTTTGTCCCTAATCTAGGCATCACTGCTTTAAGCATCTGTTTAGGTTGTATACTGCTTGGTGTACGTATAAGCATCTCTTTAGGTTGTATACTGCTTGGTGTATGTATAAGCATCTGTTTAGGTTGTATACTGCTTGGTGTATGTATAAGTATCTGTTTAGGTTGTATACTGCTTGGTGTATGTATAATAGATTAGATGTTTAACACCCTGTGGTGTTTTTTCCTGTTTGTGATAGTATATATTTACTATATGCTGCCATTCTTTTTTGTTGAATTAGCTACATTTTAGAATCGCTCACAGAAGCTTATACCCATCATAAACACTAGCACCCATTACAAGAGCAACAAAACTATATTCATACGTTATCTGCTTATCAGAAGGCTGATAAAATCATTAAGTTTCGGTTGTGTTGGTTTCTCGAAAATAGCATCATGATGAGTAGATAAATAAAGAGAAACAGCTTCATCAAAATTATTTTAGTTCTGAGTAACGAAGCCTTATTCTCTTAATCTTCAGGTGATTAAGTAACTTTGCTCTGTTTTCCATGAATTCATTAGTTTTATTTTGCAATGCTTCTATGAAATGATCATGTTTTCTTCTCTCTTTATTGGCACCATTTTTATCAAATAATTGAAAGATATAATACTTCTTGATAATGCTACAACATTAGGAATAGCTCCTTCAATCATAATTCATGATGTTGTTATATTTTGTGTTCACGTTATTGAATGGTGACTTGATACCATCTCCCATCTGAAATGGTAACAATTAAATGATTCTTCACTATTATCATATCTTTTAACTGAAAAATATAAAACATTGCCCTCTTCTAAATAATATGTTAGTAAATCATCTATTATATATTTTTCAGTTAATTTACAGACACCTATTGACTAAGCAAGACTTTTTATTTACCCCTAATCTAACATAGCAATCAAGATCAGCCGAAGATGTAATGTTCATGTTGATAAACAAAAACGAATATAATCCTGATTTCTTTACTTAAATGAAATAATTATGTGTGGTGTCTAATGTTTACAACTTGTATTCGGTAAAGCGTGATTGGGTATAATTAGATTCATACGTAGGAGCTGTTGTTGGTGATGTTGTGAAACCAGAGAGCAGGTCTAAAAATCGTTTTTACCAACCTCGCCAAGTTTAAATAATAAAATACCTCCATTTTTTATTTCAACTAAAGCAGCGAAACCCTCTCCTGAATTTGTGAGAAAATCATAAAGCATTACATATCTGGAAGAAGGTCACAATTATTACTTCCGGTTCAGTACTCGCGAATGTAGTCCCAGTCTATTTTTAGAGCATTTTTTTCTCTCTCATTTTGGCGGTGACGTATATATTAGATTTAGCTTTCTTAGTATTGATTTAAAGGAAATTGTTTTTTGTTTCGAATGTGAGCATTATGGTGTTGTTGTCTGTGTGTATTTTGCCGACAGAGCACAGTGAGTAATGAGGCAGTGGTTTTTATCCGGAAGTGAAATCTGTGACCCATTGCTTGTTGCTTTGTTTACATTCCAACCTCTCAGAAGAATGCCGGTTAACCTATGACAAGAACTTCACCGTGAGTTCATCTTTAAATATACTTTACATCAACATGTGATTTATTAGGATTTGGACACATTGGGAAGTTTAGTACTTACAAACAAATGTAGAGATTATATAGGAAAAGTAATTGTGGTCTGAGGCCATCTTTATATTTCTTGTTTATGAAACCTTCTTATGAGATTATGTAGTTGTTCGGTTTCCTCTCTGACATTTTATAGTTTCATTAATTGTAGTACTCACTAGACCAGTGTCTGCGTTTACTGCTATTTTAAATGTTTCTATGTCTCATTCTATTTGTGATTTAACCATATCGAATCTTTCACTTAAGCAAAAAGTTGTTTTTTTTCAACACTGGTGTTTTGATTGGAAGTTGTTTTTTCTAATTGAATCTATTTTAAACGTTTGCTTTAATTCATTAAAACCTTTTCTTAATCGATTCGTTTTTTTGTGTGTCCCTTAAATATTTCATCAATACTTCCTTTTACAACACCTACATTAGGAGTTATTTCATTGTTTGTGTATTTATTTACATGTGTTTTTCAATCTTCGATTTTAGCAGCGAGTAATTTTTTTAAAGTTACAAGGTTTGATCCTTAAGTGCTTTAATTTTGTGACCAAAGTCAGTAATAGATAAATTGTATGCAATTCCTATAGACTGAATCATGCATTCACTCAGGCGTATTTTGTTTTTATTTTCTTCTGTCTTTTTGGTTATTTCTGTGAATTGATTCATTTTGGTAACATCGATAAAAGTGTTGCCGTTAGCAGTCAGTTTATCTTCGAGCTTTATCACACCAGCTTAAAGTCATCAGCTAACGTTTAACTATTATTTTTTTATTTCTCGTCGTTTAAGTCTTTCTGTAATTGACGAAGTGACATTGTATAGCATTGTCATTTTCCATACACGTTTGAATTTCCTCCATGTGAGTATCTAAGGCAGATATCTCGTTATTTAGCCTTTGATCAATGGGTTGTGCGTTTTGTTGCATGTTTGGTATCTTTCTAAGACACCCTCAAAAAATTTGCAAACCCCGTATAGCATTGGATACAGTAATTAATCTCTTTTAAATAAAGCTATAGAATCTGAAATCTTCTACTTGTTGTTTTCCGTTTGTTTCTGCATTTTTGAGATTTGGGTTGCTTTTCATTTGAACGATGTTCAATAATTGTAAATATGTTACGAATTTGTTCTCTTCATGTTTTTATATCGTTCAAATTATTATCCTACAAAGTAGTAGGTATTTGTTTGCATTCCTTTTTGTACAAAATCTTTACTGCATGCATCTGATTTTTGTACCGGATCTGTTAAATGTGTAATACAGTTGTTTTTTAGCATTTATATGTATTGTGTATTGATTGATCTAGTGCATTATCTGTCTCATCTGTTTTCTTCTGAGATTTAAAACTAAACCCACTAGGATATCTTAAAGATTTTTCTCCCATTCTATTAGTAATTTAATTTAATGAACGTAAAATACATTACGTTACATTCATCCAGTGAAAATCTATAAGTTTCCGTTCTTCATCTTTCATGCTGATATTCAACCATTTTTGGTTCCTTCTTGCAATTGTTTGTATGGACTATTTACATCATGTGAAAATGGGCACCATTTAAAAAAAAAAACAACAAAAAAAAAAAAACAAAACAACAACACTGCCAGTGACTTTAGCATATATAAGTAGCTGCCGTTGAAGTTACGTTTGTGTTATTGAACTGGTCTTAGAAAATGTGTACATTCCTAGGTTTCAAAAACACACAACGTGTATCAAATTCAGTAGATGTCTCTATTTCATCCATTGTTATCGAATCAAGCAATTCAGAGTTGTAACTAGTTATATACTTGCGTAATTATGGCTGGGAGTTACTAAAACATTTAAATTGTGTTTCAAACAGTTAATATCGATAATTTCATCATTCTCGCTATTAGCAGTCATTCTCTCTTTGACTTGTTTCATGTACATTTCAAGGTGATTAAATTCATATGGAATTAAAAGTTTTTGTTTCAATCTTGTCGTTTATGTAATAGAGTATATTGTTTTAGATCTTTCGAAATATTGTAATAACCTACGAAAAATATATTCTCTGTAATAAAATGGATAACTGACCATCTCTGCAATCAATTGGATTAATAAATATATTGATTTCTCTAACTCGTTCGCATTGCTCTCAGGTTGTCCGTCTATGGTGAGCAACAAAACAAACGAAAACAACCGTCCCCTCCCCCCTTTCCATTCAAGAGGAGTAAACTACAACAGTTAACATTCAAACAACCAATCGATGCATATTACATTTTTTACATACCTTATTATATTATAGTTCCTGTTTGGTTTAAGCTTCTTCAAAAATCTCTTTTTCTTTTTATTTTCTTCCCCCTTCCAAAACAGTTTTTTTCTAGATATTCAATATTTTGGATTTAAGTATTACTAACTTTTTCCCTGTTGGCATTTTGTTGTCTTCTTGTATCTGTTATATTCTATTAATATTAAATTAAATTTCTCGTGACTTATTTCGTTTTTGCTTATTGTCTTCCTCCCCATATCATCAATACTGTTTATTTTACTTATAGCAGAGGTTACAGTCTCATCGCGTTTTAAAATTTTACTTTATACTGGCTTTTCGTTGTAAGCTTTTGCAACAAAACCCATTGAAGTTGCATCAAACCAGTGAAAAGTTAGAGGGATATATGAATTATATAGCTATTCCTGAAACTCCAAAACTAACAGCTGCTATGTCCATCCCACTGAATCTATTGCTGTGCTAACCTTTACCCACTTGTTGAAAAGAAAAAAAATAGAATGCATTTTTATACTTTCTTCAAACACATTTGTAATATTCGATTTCTTTTAGCAATCCACTAATAATTTCATTGATCTTTTTCAACCTACAAATAATATCGTTGTCTGTAGGTGGTAATATTGGATAGAATGGTAGAATGGTGGTGCACTTGGTATTTTAACTCCCATTCAGATTTTTAAAATATAGATAGATTAGGCCTAGGGATGGTGTTTGTAAAAAAAAAATATATGAGCAGAGCTAGTATTGACAGGAGCAATGCTAGCAATGACAGGAGTTGTGTATGAGTTATCAGGTTTTTTTACTTTCTTTCGTTTAGATTTTAGAATCGAGATATCCTTAGGTCCACTGCTACTCATGCTCATTTTATTGCTACTCTATTTACTTACTTAATTTCTTGCTCTGGTAGTATACTTCGTGCTTTTAAATAATCAATTGTAAACTGACATAACCAAATACGAATATTTAGTTTATGAATTCTTCAATATTCATATTTGACGGTTAATTTATGGACATTTTAAACGTTTTCATTAAACGCATGCTGTGACGAGTTGTAAGAGGAATTTAATTTAATGTTGAGTGGTAAATAATGTTGATTATTTCTCACTTGTCATTTATTACTGTTAAATTCAAGAACTGGTTCGCTTCTCTCTGTGCTCATAGTATTTCTGGAAATGGATTCCTCTGTTCGTTTTGCATACGACTTTAAACTGGTCGCTTTAAAATGTGTTCGGGATGTTCACTGCTCTCGGGTTGTTTATCAGAAACAACAGTTTTGAAAACAGAACACTTTGAGTACATAAATTTCAGACCTATGACAAAAATTGCACCACTTATCAAGTAATACATGATACTTGAATCGCTTGCTTAATATTAATTTCTTTCAGGTTTAACACGTCCTAAATCTTGTTTAATTTATCGGCTTTGGCCTTTCTATATTCTTTTGAAAGTCTTCAATGTTGTATTTAAAGTTAAACTCTAAATAGTTTTTTTTTTTTTTGGTAAACAGTTTCTGAAATATTCATACTTTACATCAAGACTCATGCCGGTCTTCTAGAGGTGCCCAAACATTTGATTTACTATTACTTTCAAAGTGACACATTGTTCAAGGTCTAAGTAAGCTTTTTTTCTCCAAAACCATATTTAAATGTTAAACCTGTCACAATATAGATCCATGCACTATAAGAACCGATTATGTTGTATTCTCTTTTCCTCCGGAAGACCATATAGATGTAAAAATGTTGCAACAGATCGTGAGATATTTACACAGTTATTTAAATAGGTTTGTATTACCGATATGCAAAAATCTTCCCGTGACGTGTGAAAATGTCATAGTCAAAAGTAAAATTTTGCTAAAGCACACATTTTATTTTATGAAATTAGAAGAATGGGTCTATTAAGAATAGTACTGTTTTATCTATAGAAAAATGGCGTGTCAGCTAGAACAAAATATAAACTCTAACCATGACATACCTTCTATATATAATAATATATTGCTCAGATACAATCATATTTTCTCTTCAATATCATGCCATCTGTTGTGCAAAAAATAGTAGACGTAACATAAAGAGATTGCTACAGATACGACAATATGTATCATTATTATTTAAAGCTGTTTTTATCTCTCGTTGTGACAAGATTACATTAAGTGACATAAAAGGTGCTGGAATTGTTTTAATAATAAAAAGTACAATTGTGCAATTAACAAGTGAAAGAGAGAGAGAGAGAGAGAGAGAGAGAGAGAGAGAGAGAGAGAGAGAGAGAGAGAGAGAGCGAGAGAGAGAAAGAGAGAGAGATAGAGAGAGAGAGATGATAGGTTGTAACGTGCCTTGAATGAGAACTGAATAAGCAAAGCAATATATACCCAAATAGCTAATAAGCACGTGAACATAACTTAAACGATATGAACGATATTCCATAGTGTTTAATCCCCATATCATAATAATAATAATAATGCCTTTATTATCAAATGCAAATATACCGAGCACAGATCTCATTTGTTCTTTCTATTTCACTTCTTGATATAATTTTGGAGGTTAAAATACATTTAAACTTAACTGCAACTTTCGTCCCCTGTCTTCTTTCTTTTTTTAGCAGATACCATTCGCTTACATATGTTGGTGTAATAATACGTAAATAATGTCTAAGGGCAGAGTTTGCGTAAGCATCTCGTGCCCAATGTTAATTTAAGTAATTTTAATCCGAAATAATTTTAATTCGAAATAAAAGACTCTATGGCTAAACGCAAAGGTCTGCATTAATTTCCTTTATTGTATCTTTATTCAAAGTAAACATTTCACTTAAAAAAAGAAACAGATGGCTTACATTCGTTGTAAGGGCAGATAAGAAATAACAATTCACTTTGTTCTTTTCGGAAAATCTGTGCCATCTTTTTGGGTTGAAATGAATTATTCAGTATTTGTATATATTTTCATGTACTCCGTTAATTAATTTTCCTATGGACTCCGCGCCGTCTGCGATATCAAATCCTGAAAGACAAATCAACCACAAAAATAATACTTTTTCACAAGATTATTGAGCCAAGTTGTTTGACGATATAATTTGATATAAATCCAAATTTGAAAACCTAACTATAAAGAAGGAACAAACTTATTACCACAGTTGGAAATAAGGTCCCTAGAGTAATTTTTAGTCGACTGATCATCAATTATGGTCATAAAGCATGTTGATGACTGATTTATGCTGCTTTATATTCTGTTTATAATGGTTTTCTTTGTCAATCCTACATTTTCTTTTACGTTATATTCTGAATTATGATTCAATTTGACAGACCTATGACTTAGTTAAGTTGTTTATATCTTACAGAAACGACAGTCACAGCCAATATTCAGATAACAATATTTTCTAGACGCGTGTGAGAGTTCTATAGTGAGCAAACTTATTGGGGTGACATTTCGTGATTTAATCTTGACAAACTCTATTTGGGTCTCTCTCTTTCCATGAACTAAATGATCCAGGCAGTCATTGGTTTAAAAAAAATGACAGAATTTTTGATCGAGTTCTACACTTATGACTCAGACTGCCTTAAGGACCCATAATATATGGCTGTATAGATTGTCATACGCAGAAAAGTAAACTAATAATTTTGGTAAAACATTGATTATTTTAAGAAAATCAAAGCAGATTAAATTTGACTTGACACGACTATTAAACAATGTATAAAAAGACTTTACATGTAACCTTCAAAGAGTCACAATGAACACACATATCAAAACATATTCAAAGAAACTGAAAAAGTGAAGTTTACGAGAAAGAAAGTGATGGTTGATGACGTAAGCAGGCAAATTAACAATAGAATTTTCTCGAGTTTTCCCGTGTTTGTATCATTGTCCTATTTCAGTCCTAAATTTCAAGACAGCCCCATTAACTAAAAGTATGTAGGCTTTATTTCAGCAACACAATCGTTTATTAAAGAATGCCAAACATGGAAGGTAATTACGCCCAAGACTCATGACGTAATATGTTGAAATGGAAAATGTTAATATTATGAAAGTGATTAAAACTGTCTTTGAAAAATTAAAAGGTGGCTGTTGTAGATGATAAAAGAAGCGACATGGAGAAAAATCAACACAAAAGTTTATAAAAATAGCTGTCTTTGGGTGAAGATGGATACCCAGCCTACCCATGGACGTATCAAACAATTTTGCTCAACTCACAAATGAACCTAATTCACTTATAAAACAATTATGAAGATGTAAAATTAGGGCAGTTCCTCCTCTTCATGAATTTCCACGCGCAGATGTCCAGATTTTATAGAGCGGAAATGTCCCTCGTAGTTGCCTTGGTATAGTGTTAAATCACGTCACCATAAACAGTAACCTCCTGCATAGTCATCGCACGAAATGTAATGTGTACTTGTGTTACCTAATTGTTATTTGGCTTCAAACAGAGTCAAGTAACATTTCAAGTAATTCGTGTGGTTACCTTGGCGATGATACCAACAAACAAGCGTTTAAGTCCGTGGAATACGGCACTACTTCGACTGAGTCTTAGACGCACATCCACTCAGTTCAAGAAACACATGCATTGGAACCACACGTCCAAGTGCAAACGGTCGATCATTTCCAAACTGCGTTGTTAAATCATTGATTGTGGTATGTGTCATCATCAACAATCACAACAGTCTCGTTCAACTTGTCTAGCGTTTCCCCACTACAGAAGCACCTAAGTATGTGTTATTGACTTCTTTTCCGTAAGTAAGTAAATCATCTAGGTAAGTTCTGTAAGGTAAATGTCATTGCTGCTGCTGACCAGTTTGCTGTCCAGTTACAAATCCACTTCACTGAACAAGAAATGCATTAAATCGCTGACAGGAGATTCGTTGGCATCTGCAACTGAATTCTTATTATCCGCATTAATCACTTTCACTCTGAGGTACAATTAATTGTTATTCAGATCAATATAGGCTTCCGTTTACCGTTGTATTTCAAACTCGCTGGGAGCTGTCGCCGTAATGGACGATTAAAGATGGTATTCTAAACACACTGGAATCCTTGGATTATGGCATGGTGGAATGGCAAACTGATCAAGTTCCGTCTTGAAACATTCGTAAGAATCTTGCTGCATCAACCTTCACTTTTGAATTTAGTAATATAAACTGTGCAAGCCTCTGACGGTTATTCGTCTGTTTTTTTCCTTGTCCGTGTTTTTGTAATGTTTTCCTATGTGTCTTCATGTCTTATCCATGCACCTGAGAAAAAGTCTGAGCAACTGTTTAGAAAGAGGTGCGGTGTAGTTTCATAGGCAGTCGCAAGAGTTCTTTTCCCGTCTGAATTAATACATTTTCCTCAGATTTTGTCGACCTCACGTTTTGGGTGAGCTTTTCTCCTTGCGGCAAGTAATAATTCCTTTTAAATTTTCTCCGTTCATATCTTTCAATTTATAGACTTGTGGGTGACGTTCATGGACGTCACAAGTGCATTTCGTTTTTCCGATACAAACTCAACCTCCTTGTTTTAACACCAAGTTAGGATGATGACAACGACGATGACTGTGGCTGGAATCTACTTAATTTTTGTCAAAGGTCCCAGGGCTTCCAAAGAATCTATAAATCACTTCCACATGATTCTGGTTTGTCACATGTTCAGGTTCGTATCCGATACTGCGATGGTACGATTGATTGTAGGTTTTAACAAGACGTAGTTACACGTCGATATCTTTGAATATGTGTTGATGTGTACAACATTTCCACATAAGTTTTTTCAATGATCTTTGAAAACATTGAACGACACCAGCTTTGGTCCTAGGCTTTTCAGTTGAAAAAATAAATTTGAAAACTATCGATTGAGAAATTCAGTGGCTTTGTCTGTTTACCGTCGCAGAGGGTGTCGATTACTTTACTTCAAGACGCCTTTTAAAGCTAGCACTAACTCAGAATCTGTTTTGGGGTCAAAAGTAGAATGCAAGCACATTTTAAAACACATCGATCGCACAAAACAAAAATGTCTAACTTCGATTGTACGAAACCAAGTGGGATACATCATGCGAATCGGCTTGACATTAATGATTGATACTACCGTTTGACTTTTTGGAAATCGTTATCGAATCGGTTTGAGTGATGTGTTCATCAATAGTTCTTGCAACTATTGACGCACGCTATGCAGGCTTACAATTCTGAGTTTCTCTTTGTTAGCGCCATACACATTTTTAATTCATCCGCAGCAAGCAGCATATAAAGAGCTGTAGTAAATACTAGCCAAAAGTGTGTCCATGCGCACAATAAGTCAACCAACTCCCAGTGCTCTTCTGTTCTTGTAGTAATTGTGGTTACAATGCTTTACATGTACGATGAACAATAGGAGTGGACGGTAATCGCAGAACGGGTGTGATCAGTGCTTCTTCACTACTTTCGTCACTTCATTTTTTTCTGCTCCTGATAAGGATGGAGTCGACGTCATGATTTTGACCCATGTTTTCATGTTGGGCCGAATCGGTGTAGTCGTTAACATAGCGGCAAGACTGGCTGAAATGATGTATGGCATCATATTGTACTGGTTCTCTTTATAATGATGGAAATCGTATTGTAATGGTTGGCATTACTCTGGTGGGTGATCATATTGTAAAGGTTGACCTTACCCTGATGGATGACCTTTGATAAATGGAAACTTCATTGTAATGCTTGACCTTAATTTGATGGATGTCCATATTGCAAAGGCTTTTCTGTCTCTGAAGTATATGGCCATATTGCAATGGTTAACTTTATACTGATAAAAACAATTATTGATATGGTTTTACTTGCTCCGATGGATGACCGAATGAAGTGCAAATCATTAATTAAAATTGGGCTGCTTTGCTGGTCAAGCTGTGAGGCGGTTTACATAACTGATGGTTATACACGTAGATAGGTTTAACAAAATAAAATGTTAAAATCTGACTTGTCATTATCTTTCATAGAGTTTTATGTATCACAACGCTAGTTGAACCAATCAGCTGTTGTTGTATCTTATTGCAGTCGCTAAGATAATCATTATTTTTTTGTCTGATTTGTCTTGGAGATATGCTAAAAGTAAAGAATAATGCTTGCATTCAATAGAAAGCAGCACTGAAGCCAAAACAGAAAACGAAATGTTTATTGAGTTCGTTATATTTGTTTTTGAGTAGGATAACAAAACAAACATGTGTGATTTTGGAGGCTTGGAAAAGGTCACTCACATTAAAAATTCCAGTCGTTTCTTTTAAATGCAACTTTTTCAAGCAAATGTAAATTAACCTATGCGTTTGTTTTAGAAATACTGTCTAAGTTAGTACCTCATATAAGTAAGATAGTCTTGGTGCATCTAAACATATATATTTATATAATTAAGTATCCTAGATGCTTTCTAGCTTTATTATTTATGCATATAAATAAAACAAGTACATACATCAGTTTTTTGCTGTATAAATGATGAATACAATGCGGCAAAAAAAAAAAAAGAAAAAAAAAAAGAAAATAGAATAGCTTGTACCTTTTTAAAAGAGGGAAGCATCACATTTAGACACAATTTCGGAATAACAAATGCACACACTATAGACCCTAATTTGTTGCATGGTTGCATAGTTTTGACTTTATTGGGCACTTCATAAGGATGCAAACAAAACTTAACTGCATGGTTGTTACTCTAATTTTACTCTACTGCAACAGTGTGAATAGGATGCATTCGATTGGTTTGATTTTTCTAATTTGTTGGAATCAGGGTATTTTTTCAGGCA
This sequence comes from Margaritifera margaritifera, assembly GCA_029931535.1. Classification (NCBI taxonomy): domain Eukaryota; kingdom Metazoa; phylum Mollusca; class Bivalvia; order Unionida; family Margaritiferidae; genus Margaritifera; species Margaritifera margaritifera. The sequence continues at coordinate 1,067,765 of JAQPZY010001043.1, forward strand.
CTACCACCATACCTTGAGTAATGCGTGCTATGTCTTTACAAAAAGTATGAACTCAGACAATTCTTGACCATTTTTTATGGAAGAGAGTTCGATTTATTCAGTCAAGATGACATAGAGAACTATGAAAAGGAATACATTGGTGACCCTGGACAGGTCAATTGTGAAGAATATATTCAATGTTTTACTCTGAATGCATCACATTTGAAAATTCACTATTCTTCATAGTTTAAGTATTCTCTAACAATTTGATAATAGCATACAAATCAGTTTATGACAATCGTTTTGATTCCAAAGTGAGTATGACAAATTTTAGGCACTACAATCTATGCAGTTTTTAATTTCAAATAATGGATAACGGATTTCCAAACTTTTCTCTTTTGAACCTTAGGTGCTACCAAGTGATATATTGTTGTACATCAATTTATTAAGAAGATTGAGGTGTCATTTCAAACTTTCTGGGACATCTTACTTCCACAAAAAACAATCTGTGTGGAGATTTGGCAGAATAATTGTGATATTTTAAAATATTTTGTAACAGTTAAAATATTTAAGAAAATATATTTAAATTGAACAAAACTGGTCTTTACTATTGCAGCAATGATTCATTTATAGAAATATATTCTGACTAGCCAAAACATATCAAGGGGCTTAATGTTTTGATGATTATGGCAAGTGAGTCATTGTATTGGGACCTTATATTTGTCACGTAAGTCATCACACGAAACTCTACTAGACCACTGTTTAATAAGATAAATCATACTTTGGAGCAAACCATACTTGAGCAAATACAGCGAAACTTCACAGTTACTCTTTAGTGTTGTTATAGATACACACAAAGTGAATTCATTAAACAGGTGAAACTTTTGTAATCTCTTCAAGGTATCACTACACTATGTAGCCAGTCAGCTGCTATTTCATCAAAGCGAAGTCCCTAACAAATTCGTTAACATTTGTTCTGTGATTTTTGCTGGAGATTTGCTAACAGGTGAAGAATGTTACTTGCATTCAATAAAAAGCAAAATTAGAGCCTAGACAAAAATATTTAACAAAATAACAAAATAATTAGGAAAAATGCTAATTGAGATAAGCACATTGTGTTTTGCGCAGGACGACAAAACATACAGGTGTGATTCGGCCAGTCCTGAAAGGTCGCCGGCACTGAAAACTACATCGATTTCATTCAAGTGCAGCTATTTACAGAAAATGCAATATAGCCTATGCTGACGTTTTATATGTTGTGTACATATTAGTGTCTAGCATAAGTAAAATAGTCTTGGCATATCTGAATTTAAACCAAGAGTACTGACTTTCATAAAAATGTAGGCAAATTAAGGAAATATATGATGAACTTGATATAGTGAAAAATTCATAAAAACTAGTTTAAATTTTATACAAAATGTGCATCAATGAATGGTTACATAAACCTGGAGGTATAGTTAGTATAGCCCGCATCACCCCCACCACCCTCTTCATGACAGCTTATGATTTCTTGATGACCATTATCAATGTTTTTACCTGTTCTTTTATTGAAGAAAGCTAAGATTTCATTTTATTGAAGTCTTTGAGACATTCTGGTAAAATTTGAATCGTATATATTTTTTAAAGAAAGAAAGAAAGCTCTATCCTACCTCCAAGTCCAAGTTTGGTGCTTATGAGATTATTAGATTTTTAACTTTTGTTTCTTAACATTAATTTATACTAGTTTTGGATAGTAGTGTCAAAACTAAACAATGAGTAACCTGTACATGTTTTCCTTATGATTGGAGACATTTCAATCAGTCCCACAATGTTCCTATATTACTGTATTCTGTTTAACGGCTATGTGCTGTTTACATTGCATTGGAGACAAACACCGCCATGATTTGATTATCCACTTGCTTTTTTTAGTGGGTATAATTCTGCTAAAGAGTGTTGTAAAAGAGTCCTTGGAAGCTTGTGTTACCGAGTCTCAAATTCATGTTTAGATAAACTATCAATGTAATACTCTTGAAATATCGCAACCGTAATTTATTCTCCTTAAATATCTTCATCGTAAACATGATTATCAAATGTGTGCTCAAAAATTGTCACATTCATAGAACAGACAGATCCACTTCCAGAAATATGTGAAAGTTTACAGTAATCTAAGGACAATTGTGAATTAGCAAATCCAAAACTAAAACACACTACTATACAATAAAAACGTCTCGAGCAATCTGTTGGAATATCCTAAAACGAAGCTGTCTATTTCAGACATATAAATGTGACAGAGAATACAAAAATGCACCACTTTTGCCTCCTACATTACTGTCAGACAAAGGGTATTAATTTCAGATTACAAAGAAGATCACCGAAATTTAAAGATGAGTTGGTCAAAAAGATCGAAGGTTACAGAAGTATCAGAAAAAAAGAACAAAAAACTAACGTATACAATTTTGCGATGGATAAACGTTAGCATGATAACTGTTTCCGGTATAATGGGTGTAATAGCTCCTAATTTAGAAGTTGCAGGAATAGCTACAGGCTTTTTCATTCCTCTGTTCTTTAGAAGGTTTGGTGTGACTTTTCTGGGGTTTGGAAAATCTTACAGCACACAGAATGTATATTATGATAACGGAGGTAGCAATGTAAGTGAAAAGCACGTTAAAAGATCAAACGTAAATGGAAAATCAAATCTAAATGGAAAGCTATATTCTTGTAGCAGAATCAACTGAAAAAGAACTATATTTTACCAATGCAATTGATAACATCTCATGTTTTGAAAATCAAATAACATTAAACAAAAATGACTACTCAACGTAGTGTGAAAATTCATAACTGACATTTTGAAATTTGCAACAGTTTTTGTTTTCTTATCAATTAATACTGACTATAATACAATAATCTTAGCGAGTAATATGGATCCCCTTTTCGAGGCAACAAAATTACTAAAAATGTCGTAATGTTCATTCCTGTGCTTGATCCTATCGCGCTATGTTACTAACGAAATGTATCTCGCCAACAACAAATGGTTGATTCGCATGTAGCATAGAATCTAACCTGCATTTAGAATTCAAAAAAAAAAAAAAGAAAAATATAAAAAAATCCATTGAGCAAAAAAAAAACAAAAAAAAAAACAAGGAAGAGAAACATTGCCTGCGTGCCACCGTGTACTGTTAAAAACTGTCTTCTGTGACCTAATCTAAACACAGAGTTGAGAAGAAATGGTCGTTTACATTACCTTGCCTCTTTAACGCCCAATTTAGTTTAGTAATAGTTTGATTTACATGTTAAGAGTACTTGTCTACATGCAATCAAAGAAATAATTCGTAACATAGAAGACAAGAGGGAGCGCTAGTTGCTAACCTCTCTGCATTACTTAATGTCCTAACGGATGTAAATAGTTTTCAGCATTTGATTACAATGGTTTTCTCATGGCATCGCGAATAATATATGTTGCTGCATACACAAAGGTATTTATTTAATCAGACTAAAAAGTGGCCGAAAATAGTTCCTTTTATACGAGATTCAATAATTTCACATCTTAATTTCTTCCGTTTATGTAGGAGGCACGGTCGCTCAGTGGTTAGCGTGCTGGACTCAAGACCCAAAGGATCAGAATGGTTCGGCTACCGTCGTGTGTCCTTGGGTAAGGTCCTTTACTCCAATTACCTTGGCACTAAATAACCTACTTGTGTTGCTGTACGGTAAAACACCAAATCAACAAAATCCTCCGTTTATATGAACAGCGTGCCTTCGATCCTCAATTTCCTCTCGAAAGGTGTACCAGGCAGAGGTGAGCAGAAGGTGATATACACATACAGTAGTAACCACCCTTTAACGCCCTGGCAATGCAGTCAGCTGCATTACACTATTGCATATAAGCAATAAATTAAAGAGTCTTTAGAATGAAGAAAACGTTTATAAATCGGAACAAGATGTTTAAGATGATTTACTGAAAATGTGCACGACCGGAAATTATGAGATATTGGATACCTAACCATACATGGAAAAAAACCAACATTTGACAACATGGACATGGTGGCAGTTTTAACATTACAAACACTTTCCTGGTTGAGCTGAATTCATTTGAGCTGCGTTAACGAGGTAAGAACGGTATAAAATCATTAAAGCCCTATAAACGATACACTTTGTTAAATACATTTATCAGGCCGTTTGCGTTAATGCATTTTTTTGTAGCAATCATGCACCATTCACGATTTTATTTGGAAACAACTATATTTGGGAATCATGAGAGGAAAAAGTGAGCACGCAATACAATCTGCATTAGTGTTCTTACTCTTTCACGACATATCGTAGACAGTATAAACAGAAACCAATAAATCCTGGAGACTAAAATAATGTCCTTGTCATTGTATTTCAGTGCAATATGAAAGTATAGATATGTTCCACTTTAGGATCTGAACCACAAGTTCATTGCCAGATGTGATGTTCCAAAACTTTTGTTTAAAACATTGTTATTAGATTCTGACACTTAGAGTATGAACATATGATCTTAAATTATGTCAGGCTTGTTTAATCTGGTTTGATGTTTGTGATTCTTTGATATCATCCGCACATAAAAATAAACATTGCACGAGGTGCATGAATATTTTTGGTGAATATGAACAATAAAAACAACTCTTTTTGTACATATTTCGTATGTAATCTATGTACTAAGTAATTTATCATGTGCGAATAACAATCATAGACAGTACTTTGCGTACAAATCTTTATTAGAGTACTTGGGAAACCTTGGGCTCTAGCTCTTCCTTCGTGCCCCAGCAAACGTTTAAACACAGCAGACTGCGTTGAACATAGCATACCGTGATTCATTCCTATACTGAATGAATTGTACCATGCCCTGTCTAAGATATTTAAAGCTTGTATTTGAAACTGATCAGTTACTTGCATTTTTAAACTGAATTATTATGATCAAAATTTGTCCTCAACAGTTTCAGTCATATATATGACATAAGTTACACGTTGTTATCTGCTTGTACATGTAAGAGACAAGTAGGGTCGAGATTGATAACAACGGTCAGGTACTCTAGCATTTACACACGTGTGTGGAGTCCACTACATAGAATTTGAATAGGAACATAAAATATTATTTTATTTTACCATATGACAAGCGTAAATCACTTCCTAAATAATAATAAAAAAAAAACTAATAATCTCTAATTAATTGAAGGTACGTAATTTAAAGCAACATTTTCAAGTGTTGTTGAATTTGTGAGTTAAACATTCAATTTGTCTTTAGCTGCTCAGGCTGTGCAACATTCTATACTTGTTTGTAAATTTATATTCATCTAATCATATCAACATTTTCCTTATCTCCGATTTTTTAATGTATTTATCATTAAACTATTGCTTCGTGTTTTCGTTTGTTCTCTACCATATCGATGGGAGAATACCCTGTCGGTGAAACTGATCATCACTCTTTGTAGAAAATAAACACTAGGTATTCATCGTAATCATTGAAACTTTCTAAATTAATGTGAAATTTTATAAAATAAGAACGCCATACATTTCTGTCTGAACACCTCAGAAGGAAACATTTTCTAAATGGCCTCAAAAGTGTTATGTTCACTGTTTATTTGAATAATATATCGGAAGATAATTATACATGCACAATACAAATCACATGAAACAATCTATCTCGTGCTCGATTAGTACAACGCACGCAAGCCCTTCAAATTATGGCCGTTTTAAAATTGTAATTGTGCGAGATTCTTTTGGAATCTGGGTTCTGTGTGAGCTAGGGTCCTCAGAGAAGCACATTAACGCAAATCAATAAACATGTATATAGAAACAAGAAAACACTCTCATACCCCTGAACAAACACATAGCTGGGCCACTTTCATCACTACTGCATAAACAAGACAAAAACACCCTCATATTCTTTGACCTTACTATTGGACCAATTTCCTTACCAATGGATTTTTATAGATATGGTACAGGAACTGTACCAGAACTCTTATATACCTTACTACTGAAACGCGCGAAACTATAGTTATTGCCGTGTCCACGTTTGCACGATTTATCCTACTGTACATTATAAACTATAGACCGGTTTTATATCGAGTAATTAATGTGTGAACCAATCTGCATTCCGGAATCGTCTGTTATGGCCAACATATCATTGGCACGATTCGACAATAGAACTTACGTTTAAAGGATTTGAGCACTATTTCATTTCAAACTGGTGAGTACAGCAAATTTAAGTTACCATATGTATATTTGTCAAAACAATAGCAGGTATTTGATGATCTGTATATAAATCGAGTCATCGTTTTCTTAATGTGGGCTATGCAGGCTTTTACTAACAATTGTCAAGTTGTAAAAAAAAAATGTTTTCACAATTGTGTGTGGCTTTATTATCATAGCTGATCAAGATGGAAAGTTATTTATCTAAGGCAGTACTGAAGTACGTAAAGTCAAAAAGAATATAAAACATTTCATAATGCGTTGGTGGAAAGTTGTAAACACTGATAGTGACATCACCGCAGCCAAATCTGTCCTGTTGGAAGATCGAATATAAATATCATTACATGATAGTGTCATGTAATTCCAACACGCAGCAGGTCTCTGTAGGGAAAGAGAGACAACCTTGGCCAGAGATTTGTCTTATGGTAAACAAGAGTTAAGTGAGAACAAAACTATTGTGTTCGAAAATGTAATACATAGATAGTTAAATGCTACTGGCACGAAGACTGTATAGGATAGTGAGTATTTTATTTAAAGGGGTAAGTGTGCTCATGAGACATTCTTAAAGGGGCACTTGCTCATGCCGGACACCTATATAGAATGAACACTCACCCATCCCGGACACCTGTTTTACTGAATGCATGATCACAATGGACACAATTAAATTATGATTATAAAAGATGCAAATTACTTTATTCACTGCATTAATATTTTTCGTTAGACTGATAACATAATTTTTATTCTTTCTGTTTTTCCACACAAATAAAAATACTATCCTTTATCTCTGGGTCCATCCAACATAAATTTAAAATTGAAAAAGAGATTTTGAAATTTTGCTACTGAAATAAATCAGTGGTGATGTCTTCTATACATACTCAGCGGATTCCAAAACGTGTTAGAAAAGCATTCAATTACAAGGACAACTTTTATTTAGTATTTAAGGCCACATGTCTATACACAATTCATGGCCGTATTCAGTTCTAAATTACAATTCAATGCCTAAAGTAGTATTATATTGAGAGAGAGAGATAGAGAGACAGAGAGAGAGAGAGTATTCCATACATTAATATTAATATTACAGTTGGAATATATCAGATTTGTCTGCAGAAGTCAATAACATATCTTCTGTAGTGTAAGATTAAAAAACTGACGGGAAACATTTTGATATTAAATCTGAGTAAAATTGACAGACCATGACCATATGATATGCACTTCTATTTTTAAGACATTACATAGGGTACAGATGCGTTCATTTGCTGGAATTGTATTGGCTTTCACTTCCAATCTTTTAATTATGCAGTGGACATTTAAGGCATGCAATAGCTTGTCTGATATTTAACGGGAGACAAATATTAAGATAATATTCAACATTTAGCTGAGGTTTAAAATGTCTATAATGATGAGCATTCTTACAATTTGCTATTTCAGGAACCCATTCATGTAACAAGTTAGCTTGTTAACATTGCTAAAAGGGCAAAATACAAAGGTTTTTATCAAACATATCGTGTGAGATCCATTCGTGTCCAAAGCAATATCTATATTATAAATTTCTGAATGTTGAGCCCCAATTAACTCGAGCAACTTTATCATGTTTAATTAACATTTCATAACATTTTGCAAGGTATCTGTAATTTTTCCATTCTGGTCAACTTTATCCAGTTGTTATTTAATATTGTAAAGTACTGAAAACAGAGAGGATACCGAACACATTCAATTCTAGAGAATGCATAAACCGTATTCTGCGGTAATTTTAAATCATTGGTGCAAAATCTGCCACCAGATCTACTTAAATATTTGTGCACCAAAGTTTGAAGAATAAACAAGTTATGTAAGGGAGCGTACCACTGTAGGAACCCTGGACGCGCTTCATTGATTAGCTCCCTTTCACCCTTTCATTTGTCCATAAAGTCACGCTGTTCTTCAAGATTCCCGTGCATACCTTGTTTAGAACATCAAGGAGTAAAACGCATCGATATATGCAGGGATCATTGCATTACCTTTTCTGTGTAGTGGACAAATAAGCCTTTCTCCCCATGCACGTAGGAAATTGCGAGATTGAAATACAGTGTTAAACAAACAGGATAATATTGGAGTAATTTCTGCAGCATTGTGTTGTAACATCGCAGTCAGCATATCATTTGAGCTCCTCCAGCTTTCCCAGATCTAATATCTTGAATACTTCACACAACTTCTTCCTCGTCAACGGACTTCTCAAGGATATCATCAGCATCATTACCAGAGGGAAGAGAGTCTTCATCGATTGGGGTAGAATTGTCTATGTATTTAGATTCTACATCGATTGGGGTCGAATTGTCTAAGTATTTAGAGTCTGGATCAATTGGGGTAGAATCGTCTACGTATTTAGAGGTCAACTAAAGACATTGTACCCTTATTTGCATTAAATTGTCATTTTTACATGACTTGTTTTGCCTAATATACTTCACCGTTCTACAAAACATTGATAGGTGAGTCCGTGCTGTGATTAACAACTTACTTTTAAGTTTATTCTTACATTGTTGATCCCGAGTTTTTCAAATTTATGCTTCAAAGTAAGATAATAATTCAAATTTTCTTTTGAGCTAGCGTAAATTCATTTATTTTGAAGATATCAATTTGCATGGTTGTGTGAAAAATGAAGTTTTATTCAGTATTCAATTTCGTAGACTGGGAAAGGATTCCTATCGTTTCGACAGAAGAATCTTTATTCGTTGGGTCTTTAAATTCGTAGCTGATAGTAGCAAGCCACGAAAATTAATACCCCACAAAAAAAAAAACAAACAGAATTTACAGTATATTCTCTAAATGTACAAAGGGCATACAATTTATCTAGTTCTGTTCGCTACGTTGATCATCCCTCCAGGGTTTTTTGGAAGATGAGGCTACCACGCCCTGTGTATGACATCGCATGGCTTGCGCTGATAAGTGATTCATATTTACAAACTTGTTGAATGCTTCATCAACACTAACAGGAATATATTCCAAAATTGCAACTTTTGGCTAATGACAAAAATGATGAAAAGTATCAGTAAATACTGTACATCCTTTTTATTATCAACCCATCTAAATTGTGTGCAGCCTCTTTTAATAATATTACCAAGTTGTAACGAATTGAGACGTATGAATAAGTAAAACGTAAACAGAGTCATCACTAAAAGGCGTACACATACTTTCAAGATGAATGTAAACGAATACGTATTTTATAGGTAAACATATGAATTTTACAATGACTTTGAACCGTACTCGAAGAAAGTTATAATTCTTAAACTATGTTGATTTGGTTCTATACGAGTTCAGCTTGATTTAACTATCAAGCGTATGAAGTGACCAATGCAGGACGAAGAGAAAAGTGAATACAGAGGATTTTAACATAGAAATGGATAGTTGTAAACATACTGAACATATGTGATATGGATGATTATTTAATTTTTCTTTGCCATTTTACATACTAAATTTGGGGAAGGAAATAAGCGACAGCACTAGGTGAATGTTTGATATAATTGAATATGTAACATTGCACGTGGATATATATATATATATATATATATATATATATATATATATATATATATATATATATATATATATATATATATCAGTCAATAAAAGAAAGCTGATATACAGATTGGCCTGAATATGTGCAAAATCAAAAGCTTTGCGTCAATATAAAAATAATAAAGATGACAGATTCTTTTATGTTGTTGAAACTGTACTATATACACCGATTAATTACATAGATACACCATCAAAATATGGTTTAGTTAGATGGAGTCACTGGTTTGATGGAATCCATATAGCATTACAATGCATTCCAAAACGTGGACTCGAATTTGATATTTCCGTAAATGTGTTTGGTATAGTTGAAGATAATTACACTAGGGATATTAGGGCAATTAGAGTGGCAGAAACAAAGATAATCATAATGACATCTTGATAGAATGAACATATACTATTACGTTGGCATAACGGATTTATCGAGATTTATATCATCACGAGCAAGCAAATATAATGGGAAGAAATACATCAGTAAAATTGCTTGAATTTCGTCAATGCATCAGAAAAGTCGTCAGATCATAATTTTTTTTTATTATAGACAGCTCGATAAATATGATCTCTGTAAAATAATCAGTTGTCAACTACAAAAATTATCATCGTCAATTGAAAGTCCCTTATGTCGTTGTTTATTTTGCATATTTAAAACTATCCTACCGTACACTTGGTTTACAAGCTACTTTCCACAAATGTGTAATGATGCTACAAATTAATCCGTATAAATCAAGCTTGGACAGTCTAAACACCGAAACACATCCCATCAGAATTTATGTATGTCAATTCCATTCACAGATGCTAAAAACCAATATTTACAGAGATACTTATTGCATACAGGTGTTTTAAAACTGTTTGTATAGAATAGCGGGATTACTTTACACAGAACTGAAAAGTGCCAAACACATGGTATTCATAAATGAAGATGAGAAACAATTTAACTCGGCGAGTACATGTCATATCTGTGAGAGCAAAATAATAAAAGGCCAAGTTAGAGACCACGATCACTTAAAACAAATTACAGAGAACCTGCCCACAGAGATGCAATTTGAATTTGAAATTACAAAGAACCTGCCCACAGAGACGTAATTTGAATTTCAGATAACCAAATACATCTCGCTATTCATTCACAACTTATTTGGCCATGGCAGCGATCTATTCATCAATACGCTTGTGAAAATTGGTCCTAATGATGACGTAAAAATAATACCCCAAAACTATGAAAAATAAATTTAATTCAGTAATGATTTCATAGTAGATAGGTTCATGAAGGATTGCAAGGAAATGTCAGTTAAATATACAATTAGATTTGCAGCAGCTTTCGGTTGTAAGTAAAGACATCTACCCATATATATATATTTACATTTTTATTCTAATAACCTCATATATAAAATATATGTGTGGATTTCTTCCCAGCCACCATCAACTGATTATGTCAATCAGCAATCAATTATATCATGAATTGTGTATTGTAATTCATAATAGGGATATGAAGTGGACAATGTATTGTGATATTTCTGAAGCTTTCAATACAACTGTCTTCTGCAGAAATCAATTACACTTACTTGATTGTTTTTCAAATCGTCTACGAGAAAAACAACAGAAGGTTGTCATTTATTCTTACATGATCCCTTTTCTGCTCATAAATCACTACATGCAGTTTCAGAGCAGATCCTTTTTCATATTTTATATAAATGACATTGTAATCCACTAACCTGGTTAGCATTTGATTTGAAACTTCCTGGACTGCACCACCAATCAAGCTTTTTCTTTTCTTCAACAACAAGCAACCTTTTCCTACACACATTTTCCTTGGCAGATATTGCATATTGTGCTAAACAAAACTGGACAAAAACAGCAAGATAATTCCTGCCAGAACTTTATCTTTGATTTCTGAATATCTGTACTAAATTGATTGATGGGTTAGATACTAATATTACAATTTTAATAGCTACTGAAAGTAAATCAAGCTGACAGCCAGAGCAATAATAATAAGGAAATTCAGATTATACCATGTCAAAAATTATATATGGCAATGGTGGCTAGTTGTAGGGCCAATATGTGAGGTACAGTGTATTTACTGAAGATCGAAATTAACATTACTGTTAAGTGTCGGACTTGTTGTTTACAAAACATGTGTCAACGTTTGCAACAGTGCATACATATAAGCAAAAGAATATGAAATTATAGACTAATCACGATAGTTATACAGAGTAAATGTCTAAAAACAAACACAAATTAATATATATATATATATATATATATATATATATATATATATATATATATATATATATATATATATATATATACAAACAAATATATGCAGCAAAGCACGCAATATTTAAAGGCAGTATTTGCAACCATCTTTCAGTTAAGATACAATACGAAGGACGGGAGGGTGTATTACCGCACTATATTTGCGGGTAGCATGCCCTCCCGGGTTAGAAACCCACCATTTAAGGGGGGGGGGAGGACGTGGAGGGGAGGGTACAATGATTGTGTTTTGAACTAGAATTGTATTTTCTTCTTTTGCCTAAGGTCTCCAGTAAATGTGTACCCTGGGGTTTAGCGCTTGGAATATAAATATAACCCATTTCTGACGCATGAAAATTCCAACCTGTGCATTTTTATCACGCACGTTGATTTAGGCCGGAGCATCAATCTTAATTGCCCTCGTATCATCTTCGGCATAATTTCCTACTGAGTACGTGTTGTCCACATCAAATTTACAGTATGCGCCAGCGAACGATATTTGCTAGACTACTGTTTACAACTTGTCGGCCAATAGCATCGCACCTATGTAAACTCAATATGAACTGGGCGGAGCTAACAGGTCACTGATGTCAAGCTTAGGTATGCATAACTGAATCAAGTTTTTATTGTTTTAAGATTATCTTTGACACCTATGATTGATAGGGGAAGAATTGAATGAACGTTTGATCAAATATTCCGCCTTTTTTGATTGCCCATCAAATTATAATTAATTAGACAAAATTATGGAAACAATGGCGGCTTGCCAAAGCAGTTTTCAAAGGTAAGAGGACAAACTTTAATATGCTTTATTACCGATTAATTTGCTTCAGTTGGCGAAATGTTAAACAATTTCAAAAGCAGTTATGACTTGATTGGATGCATTTTTGATCAAATATCGGCCTACATGTGTCGCGTGCGAGCGTGGCATTTCTACCTCAAGATAATTTATGTTTTGCAAATAATATGTTGAATATAATTAGTTCTTTATCTATACAACTCATAGCCGGAATATGCTTTTTGTAGCTAACTGAGGTCCGGAATTTTTATTTTCAACAAATCTCAGGCACCCCTTTCGCCAAAAATAATAGTTGGTCCCTAAGAACTCGTTGTCCATAAAATGACAGGTATTTTCGCAAATTCTAAGACTCGAAATAAAACCTTATTTGCAGGTACACAGAACTGGAGTCTTAGAACTGACCATGGTGTGAATTCCATCGGCGCGTGCCAAACAGTTTGTTGAGTCTTTTGGGACTAGCAATATTGAAAAAACTGGGTTTTATATCAGCATAAAACCATGCATATATACCTACTTCTTGAGACCCTGAGTCCTGGGGAGCCCATATGTTTAAATATATTTTATGATTCATTGTCTATGGTAAAAGCATATTGTGCTAAAGAAAACCTGGAGCAAACAGCAAGATAATTCTTGGCACAGCTTTATTTTCGATTTCCGAATTTCTGCACTGAATTGGTATGTCACATTACATGTATACATGTGGGTTTAATTTTTGTCTCAGGTCTTTACTTTCACTATTACTACAGTTTTATAACCTACTTAAAGAAAATTAAGCTGTCAGCCAGAGCAATATTAATAGTTATGTAGAGCAAATATCTGAAAACACAAATGAACATATGTACACAACATTTTGTGCAGCGAAGCGCAAAGTATTTAAAGCCATCTTTCCGGTCAAGATAAACTTAGAGGGAGAGGGGCGCGTTAGTGTCCTACGATATGGGTGGGTATCATACCTTGCCGAATTAGAAACTGGATTTTGTTTTCGGAACTCGCCGGTCATAGAAGGATAGGTCAATCGGCGATTACCGAACAGCTCCAAAAGGGTCAGTACAGCTGTTCAGATTGAACAGTTGTGTCTTTTGTGATGAGCAATATTGAATTTAGCAGATTTTACCATGGCATATATATATATATATATATATATATATATATATATATATATATATATATATATATATATATATATATAATTAAGTAGAAGGGAAAACCTTCGTCCGAGGCCATTTACCACAATTTTCTGGCCTATGATTTGTTTTTTTGATCAGTTTCTAAAACGTTTGCATAAGAACAGTTTTAAAGCACTTTTTGACTAAAATTCGACCTTTTATTATAAAATCATTACCTCTTACACTATTTTCCATAGTTTTGTATCGATTCTTCATCTCTTGTATCGATATGTATATCGATATGGCAAAAGTATCAATACTTCGATATATCGATGAATCGTTTCACCCCTATATGTGATACACTAGGATCTATCTGTAATACTGAGCTCAGCCTGGAACCCATTTCCCATTCTAGCCAAAAGTACTAACAGGTTGTGACTTAAGGTAACAAGGGGCCAGCGCACAGGAATCATCCTAATTTTAAAAAAAAAAAAAAAAAAAAAAAAAAAAAAAAAGAGTCCAATTTCTATTCTCTTCGGCCTGACCCTTCGTCATAGCCAAGAGAGGTACGTCGTCTTTCACACCTCTCAGCAGCGGACAGAGCGAGAATCTCTCGGAAACGGAAGTTTTTTCTACCCCCATTTCAGGTTAAAGTTGTCAATAATGCCAGGGGAAAAAGCACTATCGTAAGTAGAGGAGAAAAAGCAGTTCTGACACACCCAAAATGTTCCTGCTCCATTCTACGTGGGAGGGGGTGGGGTAGTTGTATTTGAGTTTGATACATGACACTTATAGAAGCTGACCTATTTGTAATCTTCTATTTTCTGAGCCATATTTCGGACAAGATTCGGACAAGATTTTGCATACAAGCCTTCATTGCCAATGCGATGCTTTTAACTAGATCTGAAAAAGATTTCGCATGTAAACTTCCATCATCCGGACCATATTTTTAATCGGATCCACACAAAATTGTGCATGCAAGGATACATCATTGAAGCGATGCTTTCAACCACATCTAGAAAAGAAATCGAATGTAAACTTCCTATGTGCGGACCAATTTTATTATTCGATCCGGACAAAATTTTGCATGCAAGGCTATATCATGCGGGCGATGCTTTTTAACCACATCCGGAAAGAAATCGAATGTAATTTTTTAATGTGCGGACCAATTTTTTTACCTGATCCAGACCAGATTTTGGATGCAAGTCTACATCATCCGGGCGATGCTTTTTTACCACATCAAGAAAAGAAATCGAACGTAAACTTCCAATGTGCGGACTAATTTTTTTATCTGATCCGGTCAATATTTTGCATGCAAGGCTACATCATCAAGGCGATGCTTTTTTACCACACCCGGAAAGATGTCGACTGTAAACTTCCCATATGCGGATCAATTTCTTTATCTGATCCGGACAAGATTTTGCATGAAAAGCTATACCATCCGGATGATGCTTTTTAACCACATCTGGAAATGAGTCGGACATAAACTTCCAATGTGGTGACCAATTTTTTTATCTGATCTGGACAATATTTTGCATGCAAGGCTATGTCATCCTGGTGATGCTTTTAACCACACCTGGAAAAGATATCACACATAAACTTCCATCATCCGGAGCATATGTGATAGGGGTGAAACCATACACCTGTGCCGCGTATCGATACGATTAACGATACACAGCCTTCGATACGATACATTATCGATTCTCAGTTTAAAGAATAAGAAGGCAAACGACAAATAATTATTCATGACTGCTGAAGATTAAAGTAACTTATATCGTTTTGTATCGATTCTTCATCTCTTGTATCGATATGTATATCGATATGGCAAAAGTATCAATACTTCGATATATCGATGAATCGTTTCACCCCTATATGTGATACACTAGGATCTATCTGTAATACTGAGCTCAGCCTGGAACCCATTTCCCATTCTAGCCAAAAGTACTAACAGGTTGTGACTTAAGGTAACAAGGGGCCAGCGCACAGGAATCATCCTAATTTAAAAAAAAAAAAAAAAAAAAAAAAAAAAAGAGTCCAATTTCTATTCTCTTCGGCCTGACCCTTCGTCATAGCCAAGAGAGGTACGTCGTCTTTCACACCTCTCAGCAGCGGACAGAGCGAGAATCTCTCGGAAACGGAAGTTTTTTCTACCCCCATTTCAGGTTAAAGTTGTCAATAATGCCAGGGGAAAAAGCACTATCGTAAGTAGAGGAGAAAAAGCAGTTCTGACACACCCAAAATGTTCCTGCTCCATTCTACGTGGGAGAGGGTGGGGTAGTTGTATTTGAGTTTGATACATGACACTTATAGAAGCTGACCTATTTGTAATCTTCTATTTTCTGAGCCATATTTCGGACAAGATTCGGACAAGATTTTGCATACAAGCCTTCATTGCCAATGCGATGCTTTTAACTAGATCTGAAAAAGATTTCGCATGTAAACTTCCATCATCCGGACCATATTTTTAATCGGATCCACACAAAATTGTGCATGCAAGGATACATCATTGAAGCGATGCTTTCAACCACATCTAGAAAAGAAATCGAATGTAAACTTCCTATGTGCGGACCAATTTTATTATTCGATCCGGACAAAATTTTGCATGCAAGGCTATATCATGCGGGCGATGCTTTTTAACCACATCCGGAAAGAAATCGAATGTAATTTTTTAATGTGCGGACCAATTTTTTTACCTGATCCAGACCAGATTTTGGATGCAAGTCTACATCATCCGGGCGATGCTTTTTTACCACATCAAGAAAAGAAATCGAACGTAAACTTCCAATGTGCGGACTAATTTTTTTATCTGATCCGGTCAATATTTTGCATGCAAGGCTACATCATCAAGGCGATGCTTTTTTACCACACCCGGAAAGATGTCGACTGTAAACTTCCCATATGCGGATCAATTTCTTTATCTGATCCGGACAAGATTTTGCATGAAAAGCTATACCATCCGGATGATGCTTTTTAACCACATCTGGAAATGAGTCGGACATAAACTTCCAATGTGGTGACCAATTTTTTTATCTGATCTGGACAATATTTTGCATGCAAGGCTATGTCATCCTGGTGATGCTTTTAACCACACCTGGAAAAGATATCACACATAAACTTCCATCATCCGGAGCATATGTGATAGGGGTGAAACCATACACCTGTGCCGCGTATCGATACGATTAACGATACACAGCCTTCGATACGATACATTATCGATTCTCAGTTTAAAGAATAAGAAGGCAAACGACAAATAATTATTCATGACTGCTGAAGATTAAAGTAACTTATATCGTTTTGTATCGATTCTTCATCTCTTGTATCGATATGTATATCGATATGGCAAAAGTATCAATACTTCGATATATCGATGAATCGTTTCACCCCTATATGTGATACACTAGGATCTATCTGTAATACTGAGCTCAGCCTGGAACCCATTTCCCATTCTAGCCAAAAGTACTAACAGGTTGTGACTTAAGGTAACAAGGGGCCAGCGCACAGGAATCATCCTAATTTAAAAAAAAAAAAAAAAAAAAAAAAAAAAAAAAAAGAGTCCAATTTCTATTCTCTTCGGCCTGACCCTTCGTCATAGCCAAGAGAGGTACGTCGTCTTTCACACCTCTCAGCAGCGGACAGAGCGAGAATCTCTCGGAAACGGAAGTTTTTTCTACCCCCATTTCAGGTTAAAGTTGTCAATAATGCCAGGGGAAAAAGCACTATCGTAAGTAGAGGAGAAAAAGCAGTTCTGACACACCCAAAATGTTCCTGCTCCATTCTACGTGGGAGTGGGGTCGGGTAGTTGTATTTGAGTTTGATACATGACACTTATAGAAGCTGACCTATTTGTAATCTTCTATTTTCTGAGCCATATTTCGGACAAGATTCGGACAAGATTTTGCATACAAGCCTTCATTGCCAATGCGATGCTTTTAACTAGATCTGAAAAAGATTTCGCATGTAAACTTCCATCATCCGGACCATATTTTTAATCGGATCCACACAAAATTGTGCATGCAAGGATACATCATTGAAGCGATGCTTTCAACCACATCTAGAAAAGAAATCGAATGTAAACTTCCTATGTGCGGACCAATTTTATTATTCGATCCGGACAAAATTTTGCATGCAAGGCTATATCATGCGGGCGATGCTTTTTAACCACATCCGGAAAGAAATCGAATGTAATTTTTTAATGTGCGGACCAATTTTTTTACCTGATCCAGACCAGATTTTGGATGCAAGTCTACATCATCCGGGCGATGCTTTTTTACCACATCAAGAAAAGAAATCGAACGTAAACTTCCAATGTGCGGACTAATTTTTTTATCTGATCCGGTCAATATTTTGCATGCAAGGCTACATCATCAAGGCGATGCTTTTTTACCACACCCGGAAAGATGTCGACTGTAAACTTCCCATATGCGGATCAATTTCTTTATCTGATCCGGACAAGATTTTGCATGAAAAGCTATACCATCCGGATGATGCTTTTTAACCACATCTGGAAATGAGTCGGACATAAACTTCCAATGTGGTGACCAATTTTTTTATCTGATCTGGACAATATTTTGCATGCAAGGCTATGTCATCCTGGTGATGCTTTTAACCACACCTGGAAAAGATATCACACATAAACTTCCATCATCCGGAGCATATGTGATAGGGGTGAAACCATACACCTGTGCCGCGTATCGATACGATTAACGATACACAGCCTTCGATACGATACATTATCGATTCTCAGTTTAAAGAATAAGAAGGCAAACGACAAATAATTATTCATGACTGCTGAAGATTAAAGTAACTTATATCGTTTTGTATCGATTCTTCATCTCTTGTATCGATATGTATATCGATATGGCAAAAGTATCAATACTTCGATATATCGATGAATCGTTTCACCCCTATATGTGATACACTAGGATCTATCTGTAATACTGAGCTCAGCCTGGAACCCATTTCCCATTCTAGCCAAAAGTACTAACAGGTTGTGACTTAAGGTAACAAGGGGCCAGCGCACAGGAATCATCCTAATTTAAAAAAAAAAAAAAAAAAAAAAAAAAAAAAAAAAAGAGTCCAATTTCTATTCTCTTCGGCCTGACCCTTCGTCATAGCCAAGAGAGGTACGTCGTCTTTCACACCTCTCAGCAGCGGACAGAGCGAGAATCTCTCGGAAACGGAAGTTTTTTCTACCCCCATTTCAGGTTAAAGTTGTCAATAATGCCAGGGGAAAAAGCACTATCGTAAGTAGAGGAGAAAAAGCAGTTCTGACACACCCAAAATGTTCCTGCTCCATTCTACGTGGGAGAGGGTGGGGTAGTTGTATTTGAGTTTGATACATGACACTTATAGAAGCTGACCTATTTGTAATCTTCTATTTTCTGAGCCATATTTCGGACAAGATTCGGACAAGATTTTGCATACAAGCCTTCATTGCCAATGCGATGCTTTTAACTAGATCTGAAAAAGATTTCGCATGTAAACTTCCATCATCCGGACCATATTTTTAATCGGATCCACACAAAATTGTGCATGCAAGGATACATCATTGAAGCGATGCTTTCAACCACATCTAGAAAAGAAATCGAATGTAAACTTCCTATGTGCGGACCAATTTTATTATTCGATCCGGACAAAATTTTGCATGCAAGGCTATATCATGCGGGCGATGCTTTTTAACCACATCCGGAAAGAAATCGAATGTAATTTTTTAATGTGCGGACCAATTTTTTTACCTGATCCAGACCAGATTTTGGATGCAAGTCTACATCATCCGGGCGATGCTTTTTTACCACATCAAGAAAAGAAATCGAACGTAAACTTCCAATGTGCGGACTAATTTTTTTATCTGATCCGGTCAATATTTTGCATGCAAGGCTACATCATCAAGGCGATGCTTTTTTACCACACCCGGAAAGATGTCGACTGTAAACTTCCCATATGCGGATCAATTTCTTTATCTGATCCGGACAAGATTTTGCATGAAAAGCTATACCATCCGGATGATGCTTTTTAACCACATCTGGAAATGAGTCGGACATAAACTTCCAATGTGGTGACCAATTTTTTTATCTGATCTGGACAATATTTTGCATGCAAGGCTATGTCATCCTGGTGATGCTTTTAACCACACCTGGAAAAGATATCACACATAAACTTCCATCATCCGGAGCATATGTGATAGGGGTGAAACCATACACCTGTGCCGCGTATCGATACGATTAACGATACACAGCCTTCGATACGATACATTATCGATTCTCAGTTTAAAGAATAAGAAGGCAAACGACAAATAATTATTCATGACTGCTGAAGATTAAAGTAACTTATATCGTTTTGTATCGATTCTTCATCTCTTGTATCGATATGTATATCGATATGGCAAAAGTATCAATACTTCGATATATCGATGAATCGTTTCACCCCTATATGTGATACACTAGGATCTATCTGTAATACTGAGCTCAGCCTGGAACCCATTTCCCATTCTAGCCAAAAGTACTAACAGGTTGTGACTTAAGGTAACAAGGGGCCAGCGCACAGGAATCATCCTAATTTAAAAAAAAAAAAAAAAAAAAAAAAAAAAAAAAAAGAGTCCAATTTCTATTCTCTTCGGCCTGACCCTTCGTCATAGCCAAGAGAGGTACGTCGTCTTTCACACCTCTCAGCAGCGGACAGAGCGAGAATCTCTCGGAAACGGAAGTTTTTTCTACCCCCATTTCAGGTTAAAGTTGTCAATAATGCCAGGGGAAAAAGCACTATCGTAAGTAGAGGAGAAAAAGCAGTTCTGACACACCCAAAATGTTCCTGCTCCATTCTACGTGGGAGAGGGTGGGGTAGTTGTATTTGAGTTTGATACATGACACTTATAGAAGCTGACCTATTTGTAATCTTCTATTTTCTGAGCCATATTTCGGACAAGATTCGGACAAGATTTTGCATACAAGCCTTCATTGCCAATGCGATGCTTTTAACTAGATCTGAAAAAGATTTCGCATGTAAACTTCCATCATCCGGACCATATTTTTAATCGGATCCACACAAAATTGTGCATGCAAGGATACATCATTGAAGCGATGCTTTCAACCACATCTAGAAAAGAAATCGAATGTAAACTTCCTATGTGCGGACCAATTTTATTATTCGATCCGGACAAAATTTTGCATGCAAGGCTATATCATGCGGGCGATGCTTTTTAACCACATCCGGAAAGAAATCGAATGTAATTTTTTAATGTGCGGACCAATTTTTTTACCTGATCCAGACCAGATTTTGGATGCAAGTCTACATCATCCGGGCGATGCTTTTTTACCACATCAAGAAAAGAAATCGAACGTAAACTTCCAATGTGCGGACTAATTTTTTTATCTGATCCGGTCAATATTTTGCATGCAAGGCTACATCATCAAGGCGATGCTTTTTTACCACACCCGGAAAGATGTCGACTGTAAACTTCCCATATGCGGATCAATTTCTTTATCTGATCCGGACAAGATTTTGCATGAAAAGCTATACCATCCGGATGATGCTTTTTAACCACATCTGGAAATGAGTCGGACATAAACTTCCAATGTGGTGACCAATTTTTTTATCTGATCTGGACAATATTTTGCATGCAAGGCTATGTCATCCTGGTGATGCTTTTAACCACACCTGGAAAAGATATCACACATAAACTTCCATCATCCGGAGCATATGTGATAGGGGTGAAACCATACACCTGTGCCGCGTATCGATACGATTAACGATACACAGCCTTCGATACGATACATTATCGATTCTCAGTTTAAAGAATAAGAAGGCAAACGACAAATAATTATTCATGACTGCTGAAGATTAAAGTAACTTATATCGTTTTGTATCGATTCTTCATCTCTTGTATCGATATGTATATCGATATGGCAAAAGTATCAATACTTCGATATATCGATGAATCGTTTCACCCCTATATGTGATACACTAGGATCTATCTGTAATACTGAGCTCAGCCTGGAACCCATTTCCCATTCTAGCCAAAAGTACTAACAGGTTGTGACTTAAGGTAACAAGGGGCCAGCGCACAGGAATCATCCTAATTTAAAAAAAAAAAAAAAAAAAAAAAAAAAAAAAAAGAGTCCAATTTCTATTCTCTTCGGCCTGACCCTTCGTCATAGCCAAGAGAGGTACGTCGTCTTTCACACCTCTCAGCAGCGGACAGAGCGAGAATCTCTCGGAAACGGAAGTTTTTTCTACCCCCATTTCAGGTTAAAGTTGTCAATAATGCCAGGGGAAAAAGCACTATCGTAAGTAGAGGAGAAAAAGCAGTTCTGACACACCCAAAATGTTCCTGCTCCATTCTACGTGGGAGAGGGTGGGGTAGTTGTATTTGAGTTTGATACATGACACTTATAGAAGCTGACCTATTTGTAATCTTCTATTTTCTGAGCCATATTTCGGACAAGATTCGGACAAGATTTTGCATACAAGCCTTCATTGCCAATGCGATGCTTTTAACTAGATCTGAAAAAGATTTCGCATGTAAACTTCCATCATCCGGACCATATTTTTAATCGGATCCACACAAAATTGTGCATGCAAGGATACATCATTGAAGCGATGCTTTCAACCACATCTAGAAAAGAAATCGAATGTAAACTTCCTATGTGCGGACCAATTTTATTATTCGATCCGGACAAAATTTTGCATGCAAGGCTATATCATGCGGGCGATGCTTTTTAACCACATCCGGAAAGAAATCGAATGTAATTTTTTAATGTGCGGACCAATTTTTTTACCTGATCCAGACCAGATTTTGGATGCAAGTCTACATCATCCGGGCGATGCTTTTTTACCACATCAAGAAAAGAAATCGAACGTAAACTTCCAATGTGCGGACTAATTTTTTTATCTGATCCGGTCAATATTTTGCATGCAAGGCTACATCATCAAGGCGATGCTTTTTTACCACACCCGGAAAGATGTCGACTGTAAACTTCCCATATGCGGATCAATTTCTTTATCTGATCCGGACAAGATTTTGCATGAAAAGCTATACCATCCGGATGATGCTTTTTAACCACATCTGGAAATGAGTCGGACATAAACTTCCAATGTGGTGACCAATTTTTTTATCTGATCTGGACAATATTTTGCATGCAAGGCTATGTCATCCTGGTGATGCTTTTAACCACACCTGGAAAAGATATCACACATAAACTTCCATCATCCGGAGCATATGTGATAGGGGTGAAACCATACACCTGTGCCGCGTATCGATACGATTAACGATACACAGCCTTCGATACGATACATTATCGATTCTCAGTTTAAAGAATAAGAAGGCAAACGACAAATAATTATTCATGACTGCTGAAGATTAAAGTAACTTATATCGTTTTGTATCGATTCTTCATCTCTTGTATCGATATGTATATCGATATGGCAAAAGTATCAATACTTCGATATATCGATGAATCGTTTCACCCCTATATGTGATACACTAGGATCTATCTGTAATACTGAGCTCAGCCTGGAACCCATTTCCCATTCTAGCCAAAAGTACTAACAGGTTGTGACTTAAGGTAACAAGGGGCCAGCGCACAGGAATCATCCTAATTTAAAAAAAAAAAAAAAAAAAAAAAAAAAAAAAAAAGAGTCCAATTTCTATTCTCTTCGGCCTGACCCTTCGTCATAGCCAAGAGAGGTACGTCGTCTTTCACACCTCTCAGCAGCGGACAGAGCGAGAATCTCTCGGAAACGGAAGTTTTTTCTACCCCCATTTCAGGTTAAAGTTGTCAATAATGCCAGGGGAAAAAGCACTATCGTAAGTAGAGGAGAAAAAGCAGTTCTGACACACCCAAAATGTTCCTGCTCCATTCTACGTGGGAGAGGGTGGGGTAGTTGTATTTGAGTTTGATACATGACACTTATAGAAGCTGACCTATTTGTAATCTTCTATTTTCTGAGCCATATTTCGGACAAGATTCGGACAAGATTTTGCATACAAGCCTTCATTGCCAATGCGATGCTTTTAACTAGATCTGAAAAAGATTTCGCATGTAAACTTCCATCATCCGGACCATATTTTTAATCGGATCCACACAAAATTGTGCATGCAAGGATACATCATTGAAGCGATGCTTTCAACCACATCTAGAAAAGAAATCGAATGTAAACTTCCTATGTGCGGACCAATTTTATTATTCGATCCGGACAAAATTTTGCATGCAAGGCTATATCATGCGGGCGATGCTTTTTAACCACATCCGGAAAGAAATCGAATGTAATTTTTTAATGTGCGGACCAATTTTTTTACCTGATCCAGACCAGATTTTGGATGCAAGTCTACATCATCCGGGCGATGCTTTTTTACCACATCAAGAAAAGAAATCGAACGTAAACTTCCAATGTGCGGACTAATTTTTTTATCTGATCCGGTCAATATTTTGCATGCAAGGCTACATCATCAAGGCGATGCTTTTTTACCACACCCGGAAAGATGTCGACTGTAAACTTCCCATATGCGGATCAATTTCTTTATCTGATCCGGACAAGATTTTGCATGAAAAGCTATACCATCCGGATGATGCTTTTTAACCACATCTGGAAATGAGTCGGACATAAACTTCCAATGTGGTGACCAATTTTTTTATCTGATCTGGACAATATTTTGCATGCAAGGCTATGTCATCCTGGTGATGCTTTTAACCACACCTGGAAAAGATATCACACATAAACTTCCATCATCCGGAGCATATGTGATAGGGGTGAAACCATACACCTGTGCCGCGTATCGATACGATTAACGATACACAGCCTTCGATACGATACATTATCGATTCTCAGTTTAAAGAATAAGAAGGCAAACGACAAATAATTATTCATGACTGCTGAAGATTAAAGTAACTTATATCGTTTTGTATCGATTCTTCATCTCTTGTATCGATATGTATATCGATATGGCAAAAGTATCAATACTTCGATATATCGATGAATCGTTTCACCCCTATATGTGATACACTAGGATCTATCTGTAATACTGAGCTCAGCCTGGAACCCATTTCCCATTCTAGCCAAAAGTACTAACAGGTTGTGACTTAAGGTAACAAGGGGCCAGCGCACAGGAATCATCCTAATTTAAAAAAAAAAAAAAAAAAAAAAAAAAAAAAAAAAAAAGAGTCCAATTTCTATTCTCTTCGGCCTGACCCTTCGTCATAGCCAAGAGAGGTACGTCGTCTTTCACACCTCTCAGCAGCGGACAGAGCGAGAATCTCTCGGAAACGGAAGTTTTTTCTACCCCCATTTCAGGTTAAAGTTGTCAATAATGCCAGGGGAAAAAGCACTATCGTAAGTAGAGGAGAAAAAGCAGTTCTGACACACCCAAAATGTTCCTGCTCCATTCTACGTGGGAGAGGGTGGGGTAGTTGTATTTGAGTTTGATACATGACACTTATAGAAGCTGACCTATTTGTAATCTTCTATTTTCTGAGCCATATTTCGGACAAGATTCGGACAAGATTTTGCATACAAGCCTTCATTGCCAATGCGATGCTTTTAACTAGATCTGAAAAAGATTTCGCATGTAAACTTCCATCATCCGGACCATATTTTTAATCGGATCCACACAAAATTGTGCATGCAAGGATACATCATTGAAGCGATGCTTTCAACCACATCTAGAAAAGAAATCGAATGTAAACTTCCTATGTGCGGACCAATTTTATTATTCGATCCGGACAAAATTTTGCATGCAAGGCTATATCATGCGGGCGATGCTTTTTAACCACATCCGGAAAGAAATCGAATGTAATTTTTTAATGTGCGGACCAATTTTTTTACCTGATCCAGACCAGATTTTGGATGC